>CAKALG010003529.1:0-27611 GCA_916700815.1 Helicolenus hilgendorfi
TAGCCAGCAGGGGAACAGACAGAGAGCTAGTTGGCCAACTGCTAGGCTGCTTCAGGGAGGTGGTAGGACGTCTCCAAGGCCTATTGAAGGAGGCTGGGACACGGGCGGATAAGGGTCTATGGGGTATAACACATGCACAGTCTAACTGAAGCTGCGGTCATGCGTTGCGATTGGCTCAATTTTTGGCGAGTGCAGACCAGATTTTACTGCGCATCTGTGGTACCCCAAAGATATGACGTGTTCTTGATGCGTGACCCACCCTCTTTCAATAGGCCTTAGACGTCTCAGGTAAGCATGCGAGACACGTGAGATTGCAGAGCATGATCTGGAAGACAAAGGGGGACGCTGCAGTGATGAAGTTCTGGTAAAGTCTTTGGTTGGTAAAGTTCTCTGTCAATTCAGATAGCAGCTGACAGATACTGTCATAGGTGTTTTGGCAGCAGATTTGAAGGCCCTGAATGCCTTCAAATCTGCTGGACCTGCTGGGACCACGTTTTGTCAGTTTGTACTGGCATTGAAGACCCAAATGTAGACACTGAGCCAGAACTGGTTGGAAAAAAACACTTTAGTGATATTCAATTGAGAAGCCAGACACGCAGCAGATCAAAACACTGGTGGCAGAATAATCAATGATTGAACCATGATCTGGGAATGTGATCAGCTGTGCAGGTGGATGTGGGAGTCAGGTGACCAGGATTGGTGTCAAAGTCCAAGGGCATCGGGTGAACAGGCTAGTTACTGACATCACAGCTCTCTCCTCTGCACCAGTGTCAGTTATTATTTCTTTAGTAAAGAGTAAAGAATATTTGTCTTTTTTAATCTTTGTAAGATGCGGTAAAAAAAATCACGTGAAACTTCACTCTTTCTGTATTCTCTGGTGAGAAGGCATTGGTCTGTTTGCCTGAAATAACTGAAGTTGAATATGTTAATGCTTCACCACAGCCTTCAGGCCAACATTTCTTTCATAATCATTTCCAACAAATCGGGACCATTTCCAGAAATAATATTGCAAAATTCATCCCTGAACATTGTGTGTGTGTGTGTGTGTGTGTGTGACACCAACACTGATAGGCCAGTTCCTGGCTCTCCCATCACTAAACCTCAGTTCATCTGGAAAGCTTTAAATCATTGGCACCCCACCGTTCCTCACCGCAGCGACCCACATGGCATCCGTCGCACAGCTATCCCAACAAGCAACAACAGACAACAGCCTCCTTTGTCCTGCTGTCCCTTTGCAAAGCAAGGGATTGGCTGATTGGGTCAGCTGAAGAGCAAGACTTGTAAAGGAAAAGAGAATCAGGCATCGCGCAGTAAAACGCACAGAAACAACAGAGAAACAGGTGAATGGGGCACATTGCCATGGATGCTGGGGAGAAAATGTGTCGCCTTTGGACTGTTTATACTTTTGTTAATCACATTGTGGGGACAAAAATTGGATCATCATGGGGACCCATCTCCCATTTGTGGACAAGCTGTTAGTTCCCACAAGTTTAAAGTCCTCCTACAATCAATACTGTGCTTTGCTTATTGTGTGACATTACATTACACTCGGTGATTATGAAGCTAGCTTAGCTTAGCACTAAGGCTGGAAACAGGGGGAAACAGCAAGCCTGGCTCTGTCCAAAGGTAATAGTGATGTGTCGTCGCGAATGAGCCGGCTCAAAGAGCCGACTCCCATCGTTCACTTAAAAGAGCCGGCTCTTTGAGCTGGCTCGTTCACGACCGAGAGACGTTTTTAAAAAAATAAATAATTCAAGGCAGAATGATATGATGATCTTCTCCGCGCCACGGACACTCCATGCACTGACTGTGACTGAATGTTGTGTTATTGACGTCCGTGCGACCAATCAAGGTCCTTAATGCTATATCAGCTACGGCTGGTGGGTGGTGCTTGGTATTTCCTCAACAGATCTTAACATGGCTGATCACAAAGTTTCTCATTTTGCAGCTAAAAATTACACTACAAGATGTTTCTGAAAACATTTGAGGAGAGGAAATAGGCATTACAGAATATTGATTCATATTTGATCAGCGCTGCCTAGTTTGATTGTTTGATCAGAGTTTGCGAGTGATTGACAGCTGCTCATAGACGGCAGACTCCAGATTAGCTCTGATTGGTTGTTTTCCTCCGGTCTGTGAAATCTTGCAGATGCCATAAGGAGCACCGGAGGACACAAAGGCACATGATTTTTTTCAGATTACCTGTCTCATGCACTGCTGTCAGGATATAGTTTTATAAAAATAACTTTTTAAAATCATATTTGCTCCAATTCTACCCACTGCAGCTTTAGGTTAATTTTACCAGTGCAAATTGCTACTTTTGCATCCAGAACATTTATTTACCCCTTAAATTAAAGTTGATGCAAAACTTTCAATAACTGGTCTGCAACAAATTCTCCCTGATTGAAGTTTCTAGATTGACTGCAGACATGCACTACACCCATTTCATTTTGCTTGGAACTCATCATACATTTCTTAATACAGACCACAGACCATACCTGCTGCAGTTACATATCATATATTGCTGGATTCAGCACAGTCATACCATTCCAGCAAACCCTGATTGGTGTTTCTGGGACAATCCCAGTCAAAGCTGCCTTAAAGTAAACAAATACGTTCATCATAGACCTTCATATTTGTTACTTCCACTTATTGTACTTATGTGTTTGTAGTACTGTATTTCCTCAATGCATCAAGATATTCACATTCTGTTTTATATATAGAGATGAATCCTCTGCCCACTATCACACCAAATTTGGGATCAATCAGAGCTTCCATTATGAAAATACACAAGTTCAGGTGTATCATCTCTCCTTTGGCCTGGCTTTATTTTGCACTTCTTTTATTTATGGGTTACATCACAATATCGGTCAGTTTAACCACTTTTGCAGTAAAATATTTTTATACAAGAATCCATTTCATATATGGGAGCCCTAAGACAAAATGAAAAACATTGTTGTGCTTTGTTCTACTTCCAGTTGGGATATTTCAAGCTTTTGGGTTCCTTCCCACTAGCCTATCTCTGTTCGGCAACATTTAGTATTCTTCGGCCTACTACCTTGGGATTCTTGACATAGAGATCTTTGATTTTTGTAACGGTTTTCAACAGATAATACAAAAATGTGGATCCAGTACGTGTGGGGCACTATCCATCATCCTGGTAACTTACTGGTTGATAAGAAAAACAAAAGGTTTCAGAAAGTGTATCTTCAGATATAGGAAAATATCCCCCTGTTAAGCAACGCAAACAGCAATGAGTTAATGAGTAGAAAAGAAAACATTCTCCATAATTGACTGTAATTAAATCTCTTGTGTTTCTGTCAAATTTGATTTGATTTACAGTTTTTTGTGTGTGTCACTGTGAGAAGTGTGTAGTGTTGGCTGGGTGTGGTTAGCCGAAGCACCAGCGGTGTCTCTAATTAAAGTGAATTGTGTTGTCGGAGTTTGTCGAAAGTGCATTTGAGGAGTGTAAGAAGGGTGATTTGCTGTCTATTATGACGTGTCTGTGTCCGGTTCCCTTACTAAAGAGGAGCTGAAGGCTGTTCTTCTCAACAGTGTGTAGTAGGTTACGGGAGGTTTGAACTTACCGGCGTCTGTGGAGTCTCCTCCTGGTTTGGTTACCGGGGTTACGGTAACGTTGTCTGCGGGTGAGGGAACCGCCGGTAAGACCGCAGCCGGTTAGTGAAACACCTGCTGTACTGAGCGGTGGGGCTGAAGACAAGCCACTGACGTTAACACAACATGCGGCTTTACAGCTCCTCTCCAGTGGCTCACTGTTGATTTATTAAAATGGAAATGAATAACTTTTTTTATTTGAATTTTTATGTATCGTGGTTGTTGTCTATGATACGATGGAGTATTAGGGCCACATTGAGGAAAAAAATAAATCTGAGATTTCGAGAATAAAGTCATAATATTACAAGAATAAAGTCATAATATTTCGAAGATAAAGTCGAGAATAAAGTCATAATACTACGAGAATAAAGTCGTAATATTTTGAGAATAAAGTCATAATATAACGAGAATAAAGTTGTAGTATTTTGAGAATAAAGTCGGAATATTACGAGAATAAAGTCATAATATTACGAAAATAAAGTAATAATATTACGAGAATAAAGTCCTAATATTAGGAGAATAAAGTCATAATAATAGGAGAATAAAGTCATAATATTTCGTGAATAAAGTCATAATATTACGAAAATAAAGTCATAATATTAGGAGAATAAAGTCATAATATTTCGTGAATAAAGTCATAATATTACGAAAATAAAGTCATAATATTAGGAGAATAAAGTCATAATATTACGAGAATAAAGTCGTAATATTACGAGAATAAAGTCGTAGGTTAACGAGAAATAAAGTCGTAATATGATGATAATAAAGTCAGAAGTTTACGAGAAAAGAAAGTTGCAGTATTACAAGAATAAAGTAATAATATTTCTAGAATAAAGTCATAATATTACGAAAATAAAGTAATAATATTACGAGAATAAAGTCCTAATATTACGAGAATAAAGTCATATTACGAGAATAAAGTCGTAATATTTTGAGAATAAAGTCATATTACGAGAATAAAGTCAGAATATTACGAGAATAAAGTCAGAATATTACGAGAATAAAGTCAGAATGATTTGAGAATAAAGTCAGAATATTTAGAGAATAAAGTCATAATATTTCGAGAATAAAGTCATAATGTTACGAGAATAAAGTCATAATATTTCGAGAATAAAGTATTACATTACGAGAACAAAGTCATAATATTACGAGAACAAAGTCATAATGGTTTACAAATCTATTTTGTTACTCACTCCAACCCCTGGACCTTAAATGGAGGGGAACGTAACACTTGGTTTTTGGTTATGGCAGAGATAGGGTTAGGGTTAGGCATGTGGTTATGGTTAATGTCCAAGGAATGAAAGTAAATCAATGCAATATCCTCCTTGATACCTTTGTTATAGATCATAGAGATAAGACATGTGACACAGTTTTTTTTCTGTCTTTCTGTTCTGAAATAAGATTAATCAAGATTTATTGCGTCATCTTCCTTCTCTCACCCATCCTACCATGGATCAAACCACTTCTCTGGTCTTGCATAAGAATCTGAGTTAAAGAGACCGCAGCGCCTCAAATACTTCAGTTAGAAGGCTGGTCTCAGTTCTGTTAAATAGATTACATGGAGGAATGTGGAACAAAATGGGTTTCTGTTTTTTCCATCCTGATGCGAAGATCTGTTCATTCATTGTTGTTGACTATAGGAGACATGTGTCTTTATTGGTATCACATGTTCTAATTGATTGACTACATATGGAGAGAAATGTTTAGGCACTTTTCTTTTGCTAGAAAGTGAAGAAAATGAATCTGATGGTTTTAATATCATCACCTCATCAACTGCTTTTAACTACAGTAAATGATAATCGGCATCCTACTATAGGCTTTTAAAGACCCAAACTTTCCCTCTCTCATACACACACACGCACATTTTATACTCAAATACACACTGTGTACCCTCAATCTCAGCACCACAGAGTGTGTGCAGCTCCAGCAGGCCGAGTCTGCTCTACCGGGCCTAGTGGTGTCAGATGGGAGTGGCCCCCTCCCAGGGGAGTGATGTATCCAGGACAGGTTATAAGATCTGCAGTCTACAGTGGCCCTCTGGGGACACACAGAACTGGGGCCACTTTGTTCACAGGCATCATTGTGCACGAGGGTTTCCCATGGATCAAATGTTACATACTTCAAACCCAGGGGTCTCAGCGCACCCGTAGCCGTTGTTCAACGGGCACGATGGGAGACGAGGCTGTTCACACACCGTTTCTCACTGATCTGAATAAGGCCACACTGGACGTCGTCCCAGTGTGGCTCGTCGTGGCTGGATGTGGAGAACGAGTGGAGTGATGGCGGTGGGGAAGAGGAGATGCTCTAGACACATTGATAAGAACTGCTCGGGTTGAACTCTGAGGAGATAGAGAGCGAGTGAAGGCAACGGAAGAGACAGAGGAAGTCTAGACACAGTAACAATAGCAGACTGAGTTTACCACACAGGAAAACAAACTTCCCCTGCTCACCAGCAAGGAATCTTCCTTATTCCACACCACTGATGTGAAGTGTCCTTGAGCGAGATACTTAATCCCAAATAGAGTATTTAGATTAGATCCTGATGGACAGGTTGGCACCTTGTATGGCAGCGTCTGCCATCAGTGTATGTGTGTGTGAAATGAAGTGCTCTGAGTGGTCAGAAGACTAGAAAGGCACTATATAAATGCAAGTTCATTTACCATTTACCATGATAGAGCAAAGAGAGACACCTTTGAAAAGACACAATCAAGGGTTAATCATCTCAAGGGTTCAAACACACGGATGAGAATGTTTGGTATGTGTTGCATGCTAGGACAGCTAGTCCGAGTACATACTGTACATGCTCCAGTGTACCATCAGACCTACATCTCCATCATTCAATGGTTATCAGGAGTACAATATAGTCTCGTAACCATTTCATTTCGATAACCTGAATTAAACAGGTACATATATCCCTAGATAACTGGGATATACAGCATGTACCTGTTAGAGTGCTAGATGTTAATTGGTTGCTTATCTGATTGCCTTACCAGGTGCAGTTTTAATAATTACCTTAATCAGGTTCACCTGTGTCTTTGCTACTAACTGTAAGTAGTGGTGCCTTCAAATGGAACTCATGAGCTTGTGTTTACAACATGGGAAGTCGCGTACACATATGTTTGGCGTTCAAGTGGTTAAGTCGTGAGAACACCGCTGCTAAGCAAGAGCAATATTAGCGTTACTGTCGGCGTCTAGAAGCCACAGAGGCTAACAACTTAGCAAGCTAGAAAGTGGGTAACATAATGCAGGAAAGGCACAGGCATAATGACAGAGGAAAAAGGTGAGGCCGTTGGAAATATCAACATTTTCCTCAGTCATATTATAAAATTACGGAGAATTACAAAACTGTACTGAAAAATAACCTCCATGGCCTCTGCCATTTCTGACAACGTCAACAAACACACCTTGTGAAGTCTGAGTTTTCAGAAACTTTCCACTTGAATACCACAGGTATACCATAGGTTGTGAATACCACAAGAGGGGGCGTTCATATGGACTCTTCTCGTGAACAGGGTAAACACGACACCATTTGAAGGCACCATGGCATTTGTATTGCAGAGTGGTGACACTGCTGAAGGCTGGATGGTAGTTTGTTGTCTAGTCGTAGTTGCATGGAATCTTAGATAGCACAAGGCCTTGGTATAAACGGGGTTCGTGTTTCCCAAATTATCTGTGCCCCTTGGTGCCAAGGGGAGTGACTAGAAACCTGACCGAGTCTTTGTTAAAGATGTGCTTGAGACTCTCAAAGATTTAAATATGACACCTTTCCTCTTTGTATCATAAACAACTGGACAAAGAGGCCCATCAATCTGTAAATAAAAGATAAAAATGATTAATGACAATGGAATAAAAAAGAGACAGACAATAGCAAAAGACAAACGACAATAGCATGAAGGGGAGATGGGTAGTATCTCACTGTATCACAGTTCAGTTTCAGTCTCCGATCTGAGCTCAGTAGGGTTTTTTTGTTATTCACTTTTTGTTGTAATCAAGTATGATTATTGTTTTTCCCTAATGCCTTGATAGAGGCATGACTGCATGAACTCATATTATACAAACACAGTCCAGAGCATAATAACCATAATAATGAGAACCAGAATCAACATCAAAATCATAATCAGCAGCAGCATACTGGCACTTAGTGTGGCGGTGTCATTGGGTTATGCAATTTGTTTTTAGTTAGTTGGATTATGTGCCTGCTGTACAAAAACAAAAAAAAATTCAACCAATTTGTCTATTTTTATATCCTGGCCCTGAGAGAAATTTAATTTCAGCTATATTTTTTTATAGATGGAATGGAATATGGAATGATTAAAAAACAAAAATTTGATTTTTTTGTTTTTTAATTATTGCTAAGAAGGTGTTACTTCATCTTTTCCCAAACTTCCTCTGATTCTTCTTTCCTTGCTGTGGTGTGTGATGCTGAAGACGTTTAAGGACAAATTCATTACCTCCATCTAGTGGTGGAAACTGTAAAACAATAATAATAAAAGAAACACTACAGTCTACTACTGTATCACTATATTCAGTGCAATCATTCTTGTTACAGTTTACCTAACAGATAAGTTAATTTTAACAGAAGAAATGTCAGTGGCAACAAAAACAGTGCTGGATCAGATGAACAGGATGCTTCTCACTACGTTTAGATCCAGGTAAACGGAGACTATGGCTACGTTTTAAATCCCACACTTTTAATACGTACTGCAGCTGCCTTGAAAAAGTATGTACTGTTGCATGCAGTACACATATAATTGAGACATACTACTTCATCATAACATTGCGCCTTGAACTTTGACCGTCTTGCACATAATATCTATGCAGAGGATTGTGGGTCAGAATAGCCAGAAAAGCGTAGTGGCTTGCTGCAAAATGCAACCGGATAAAGTAGGACATCCTGGTATTTATGGCATACTGCATTTGAAATCTTTTTGAGTACATGAGTCTGTCATGTGCCTGTCTGTTTGTGTGTTAGGTGTGAGAAGTGTTAAGTGTGATCAACAGAGATTAAGACCAGGCTCAATACAGAGCAGAAGCAGAGTAATGATCTCAGAAAAATAGGTTCAATATATATTCTACAATAAATGAGGGACTAAATCTCACTCACACATGTTTATTGAAGAGAATACTGAGGATATAATTAGGGCAATATGGTCTGAATGGTCACACGGCTTATTACACTAATCTGAGAGAGAGAAAGAGAGAGAAGGGGTTAAGGTGAGAATGTAGGCTGACAGATGGCCTCGCTAAGCACCTGCCAATGCAGCCAGGTTTTATCTGTTCTGTAACTCAGCACTGCAGAAACAAGACAGAGGCAAAGCGACAGAGAGACGGATAAGAGAGGAGGAATGTGATAAGAGCAACACGGTCACTAGGAACGGATTGCTGATCTACATTGAGCTTTAACAGATTTATGAGCCAGATGGAGTTGATGGACAATATTCTAGAGGACTGGCCGGAATCTCTGGACATTTTTGGGTCAGTCTGGTTGGACGCACTGGGTGTGTCCAGAGCGGCTGAAGACTGGTCTGTTTGTCTGAATCTTGTAGAACATCTGTGTCTGGACCTGATGAGCCAGATGGACGTTTTACTTGAGCACCGAGGTGTGTGCTTCAACGTGCTGGGCCCTCTGTACGCTGACGACCCATATGTGTGGATGCTCCTCCACCACTGAAATAATGGATTGAAGATGTTTTTCTTCCTTTGGTGCTGTTTTTCCATCTTTGTCGGCTGGAAAGCATTTTTGACCACGAGGTAAATCCAAAGCTTTCCATCACAACAGATGCATCTTTTGGAGTGCAGAGTGTCCACGTAGCCTTTTCAAGTTGCCTCTGCTTTAACACGCAATGGACATGGACAGGAAATGTGACAGTACTGGCATCAGTACACTGAAACTTTTTGGATTTATTTTAGTGAAAATGTAAGCGAAACAGCTCGCCTCTCTTGCTAAATGTTGACAAATTAATTCAAATGGATGTTTCATATTGAAGGACTGGATTGTGTGGATTTACATCTGCAGCCATCAATCACAGACTGAGTGAACAATTTAATATGTGTGAATCTGAATGAGATGATAAACTTAAACAATATGTTGTATCATTGCAATAAAATGTCATAATGTGATCAAATCTGCATGCCAAAAAAGTTTCATCCTCATTTCATGGCTGTTGATGACCGCTTTATCACCATGCATGCCTTTCAACTTTATCTTAATCTTTCAACGATCAACACACGATATCCATTCACTGTTTATTAGAAACAGATGAGTTCCTTCTCATTTAACGTTACCAGTTTTCCAGTGGGCCTACACATATGCTGATGTAGACTGATGCTTTTTCCGTATAACACAATATCTATGTCTGTGAATTTGTTACGGTCAAGCTGAAAGAAAGGTGAAATTCAGTTATTGAAACAAACAAGTTGAGTCAATTTGATTTATTTAGCCAAATTTGTCTGCGATGGCTTAAAGTCTTGATTTGAATGAAATGTACAACTTTTTGAATTATAAAAATAATTGTGATTGTACATAACTTTTGCCATATGTTCAAATGCAGTGGTGGAAGAAGTACTCAGATCTTTTACTTAAGTAAAAGTAGCAATATCACAGTGCAGGAATACTCGGTTACAAGTTATGTAAAAGTAAAAGTAAAAAGGATTAGCATCATTATTATGTACATCGCTTTAATATGGCAGCTAGTAAATGTGTGGCTAACTAACTTTCAAATATATTAGGCCTACTGAATTTCACCTAGGGGATCAATAAAGTCTTATTGATATAATAATACATAATAGGTTATTTATTGATATTTCCTAGCATTCTGAA
Source organism: Helicolenus hilgendorfi (assembly GCA_916700815.1). Classification (NCBI taxonomy): domain Eukaryota; kingdom Metazoa; phylum Chordata; class Actinopteri; order Perciformes; family Sebastidae; genus Helicolenus; species Helicolenus hilgendorfi. Next base: position 10,436 of record CAKALG010003529.1, read on the forward strand.
TTTGCAAAGTAATTTAAATTAATTCAAATTAATGTAGTGAAGTAGCATAAAAGGTGCAATATTTGTCTCTGAATTATAGTGCAGAAGATATAATAAGATATACTTTTATTGTCCCCGTGAGGACATTTTTTCTGGAGTTTGTCCAACTGCAGTTACAAACACTAAATTAAAACAGCATCAACAACAATAATAAACGATTCCACACAAGACAGGGAAACAGTTTCACAGAAACAAATGGCACATACTATCACACACACCATGGCAGGCATTGCACCCAGGTAGTGCACTGCGACGTCTACCGTCTTGCCCATAGACGGTAGAAGGAGGTTTATAAAGTAGCATGGAAATACTCAAATAAAGTATAAGTAAATGTACTCAGTTACTTTCCACCACTGTTCAAATGAAGGTTACTGTGTCACAATATTTTGCAATATATGCTTGTTTCGTGGCTCTATGTCCTATGCCAGGGGTCAGCAACCTGCGGCTCCGGAGCCACATGCAGCTCTTTAGCCCCTCTCCAGTGGCTCCCTGTGGATTTTTAAAAAAATTAGTGGAAATGGATAGGATGAATTTTTTGTTTACATTTTAATTTTTATTTATCATTGTTGTAGGTCTACGGTAGGAATGGTACGATGGAGTATTAGGGCCACATTGAGGAAAAAAACAAATCTGAGATTTCGAGAATAAAGTCATAATATTACGTGAATAAAATCATAGGTTTATAAGAAAAAAAGTTGAAATATTATAAAGTAGTAATTTAACGTGTTATTTAATTTTTTCTCTCGTAAAGTTATGACTTTATTCTCGTAATATTGCGACTTTTTGTTCTTGTTATATTATGACTTTATTCTGGAAATCTCAGATGTTTTTTCCCTCAATGTGGCCCTAATACTCCGTAGTACATTTGCTCTTTGGCCCTCACTACATTAGACTTATATACTAAATACATAGACTATAAACTGTTACCTTCATCACAATGATCAAATGTTTTGCGGCTCCAGACAGATCTATTTTTTTTGCCTAAAATGTCTCTTTTGAGAGTAAAGGTTGCTGACCCCTGAACTATGCCAGTGAGTGTCCCAGTGCCTGGTTTGCTGTTTGAGAGATTACTTGCCTACATTACCCAGAACTCCTTGCTGCTGCGTTACGTGATGTAGTTTCAAAGGTTGTGTACATTTGTCAGCCTCCACGTCTGGGGAACACAATGTGACAGTACATCCAGTTTACCGCTTCACAAGCTACAGCCTGAGAGAAGACATTCATACGGTAAGAAGCAGCTCCTGTAATGAATGTAATCACAGACTGTCTGTTGTCTACTGACTGAATCTATTCACCGACGATCCGGATCAATGAGACAGCACAGAGCCGCTATATAACGTCGTTAGCCCCGTTTATATAGAGGCTAACCTTAGTGCTGCTTTGTTGCTGCTTTCTAAGAATTAAACATGACCGCAGTGATCGGATGACAGCAATCATTCAGATATTTAGCGGTCACCACAATTCAACTCTGGGAAGTAACAATAAATTACATTACATTTTAGATGGTTGCTATAAAAAAGGGAACATATTGCTGTAGGCTAATAGGCTGGCAAGTAATAGCAAGCCTACAAGTACCATAATAAAGAACTGATTTTTGTAAGAACGTTTTGAACCACATCTTTTTTTTTTTAAAACATAATTACTGTAATTGTTTTACAGATTTACTGTTATTTCTTTACTGAATTACTGTAATTGTTTTACAGAATTACTATTATTTTTTACTGAATTACTGTCAATTTCTTTTACTGATTTACTGTCTTTTTTTTTAAAACGGTATTACTATAATTTGTTTTACAGAATTACTGTCTTTTTTTGTTTTTACAGAATTACTGTCTTTTTTTGTTTTTACAGAATTACTGTCATTTTCTTTACTGAATTACTGTCTCTCTTTTTTTTAACTGAATTACTGTCATTTTCTAACACTGTTTGACAACACTATGTTTCCATGTTTGAACGTCAAATTACTTGATTTTAAAGGAATATACCTGTGAGTTTGCAAAGTTTACCTCTTTATAACTACAAGTTATTTATAATTTATATTTTTTGTACTATTTTCAATAGCATGCTATTGAGTTTCCAGGCACCCTTTGATATCCATACATTTCTTCTCATGAAAAACAATAACACTCTTGCTTGAGCTTTGTAATTCATCACAGTGTACATAATGTTTGCATCAGTTGTTGTCACAGTTACAATTACACAAATGGAAATTTAAAAAGCTTGCAGCACATTACCTTATAACATCACAAAAGTCTGCTAACAGATTTTCACATTTTACAGATATTAATGAAAAGCCTGCAACAATAGATCAAATATATTCAAGTTTCTAAAACACAACAACATTATTTGCAGAATGATGGTGTAATACATACAAGGTGTAATACATGGGATTTGTCTGAAGTGGGCTAAAACCTACAAAACCACTGGTATGATCCTTTCATTTTTTTATTTATACCCTTTAATTTTTCTACATCTGTCTCATTTAATCTGTCTTCTCTTTCATTTTAAATGTTTCCCTCATTTGTTCTTTCATCTCCTCCTGCTCTCTCCCTCCTCACCTCCTTAACTCATATCGCTGTATCATGTAGTGAGTGTTCAGGTCATACTGTTTCTCCCTGTTATCCAGCAGATAAGAGCTGATATCCAATCAGTTTGTTTACCTCTTTTCCCCCTCCAGTGTGTCATCATGAGTTCCTGACGCCCGTCTCTTCATTCATCGCTATGAGTGGTGCTGCGCTGGCCGTTGTGGTCGTAGTAGTCTTCCTCTTGGCCCTCTACCTCCTCCAGCGCTATGGAGATCTGCGGAAACAGCAGCGGATGGTCCTGTTGGGGACGCTGCTGTCCTGGTACCTCTGCTTCCTCATCGTCTTCATCCTGCCGCTTGACGTCAGCACGGTATGAAACCACTGCAGCTCTTTGAAGTGTGAAGTCTTTTCTCCTTGGTAACGGTAGTTGTTTGGATATTCTGAGTATATAAAAACAGGATGTGAGTTTATTTGTGTTTGTGAGAACGATCTGAATCTGAGTGAGGTTGAGCTCTGTGTGTTTATTTATCCTGCCTCCACTGTACCATTGTGATGTGATGAATAGGCTTCATCGTGCAGTGTGTTTGCCTGACTGTGTAAACTCTGCTCCTCTTTTAGACCATTTACAACCAGTGCATTCTTGACAATGCAAATCATCCTACTCCTGGAACTCGAGCACGACGCACTAATCAGACAGACGACAACTCCTCTGTTTATCCACCCTTCAGGTAAACCAGATAACGTTTGATTTATTGCCACAGTTTGCTCATTTCAAGGTTATGTATTTCTCCAGATTGTGCTACAGGACAACCAACAAGATACAATATATATATTCTTTTAGCTGCATGTAAGGAAAGTATGAAAAGAAATATTATTTCGTCGTTGCATGTCGATTCATATCGATTCATTCTACCTTTATTTTAACTTGGAAATACATTGAGGTCATGTGAGATTATGAGACCTTATTTGCTCAATTATATTATAATGATTCAGTTGTGGTCAAGTCCTCTGCAGCAGAGTGTTTGGTCATAAAAGTGTCTCGTAGACCATAGACATTTAATAGACCATAAACATTTAAAAACTTTACACACTGGGTTGGTTAACAATTTCAAGGATATAGGGCTCTGACAACCATTATACAATATTGACTCTAAGGGCTGGTCAATGTTTTCTCACTTATCTTTTGTGATATCTCGCCATGCAGATGGTATTGGTATCATTCAAGTTTTAAGACATTCACCCCACCCAATGAAGGTGATTGAAATAACATTTATGGTGCTCACAGCATTAAAAAATTACATTTATAAAATTCTGCAACAACATGTCTTTCCATTAACAGAGCCTAGTTTAAACTGGGTCTACTCAGTTTGTATTGATGCTACTTCCTATTGAAGAGGTTATTTCAGTAATTTAGAAACTAAGTGTAGGGTTTTAACTTTTGTGACTAAAGGAACAGTATGTAACATTTTGGTGGAGCTATTGGCAGAAATTGAATAAAATATTAGGAAGTGTCTTATCTTTAGTGTATAATCACCTGATAATAAGAATTGGTAAGTTTTTGTTACCTTAGAATAAGTCGTTTATATCTACATAGGGAGTGGATCCTCTCCACGGATTCTGACATGTTGCACCGACATGTTTCTGCAGTTGCCCAGAACGGACAAACCAAACTCTGTTAACTTCTCTTTCTTGAGCCGGAGTCGATAACGTTATTCGCTGCAGTCGCCGCCGCTCTCTTTCTCTTGCTTCACCACTTACTTCCGACGTACATGCACCCTCTATGCAATGACTCTGCTCCAAAAAACCTAGAGAGGGTCATTTGCGTTTTCGCGTCAGCCACTGTAGTTCACTGTGGCACACTTAAGAGGCTTCAGTTGGTTTCAATCTCCTCACCTCACCGCTAGATACTGCAAGATCCTACACACTGGGACTTTAAGTCTTAGTATCCAAAAAGACACTGTTGTAGACAGCTATGCACATCACTACAGTTCAAAGTGTGTTCTTGCAACTTAATAAAACTGTGTATACATGTATACTCCCATTCTCCTGTGTGTATGTATGTTACAGTATAACAAAGGCTTGCGAGGAGCCATGGAGTTACATCCCAGGTGGCATCCTACCAGTGTTCTGGAGAGTTGTATACTGGACTTCCCAGTTTCTTACTTGGTAGGATACTCACACACTCAGTCACTTACACACCCACAACTTTAAATGCCATATATTACACCTTTTGTTATAAACACAATTGTGTTTTACTATATTGACTCTGTCTTCTGTGTGTGTGTGTATACAGGCTGCTGTTGCCCTTCATGCAGTCTTACGCACGGTCAGGAGCTTTCTCCAGAGTCGGAAAGATTAAAACAGCTCTCATTGAAAATGCTATCTATTATGGCACCTACCTCCTTATCTTCATCTCTCTGCTCATCTACGTGGCTGCTCACCCGAAGTGGAGATTCACATGGTAGGTCAAGTGTACCTCAGTTCAGGGTACGTTAGATGACTGAAGTTGTTCTGTGTTTGTTTTCTAAGCTGATTTTATGTCAGTGCATTGATTTATCTGTAAAACATGTGCAGGAGAGAGCTCCAGACCATCGGCATTACAGCGGCCAACACCTGGGGCCTCTTCCTCCTGGTGCTGTTGCTAGGCTACGGCCTGGTGGAGATCCCACGTTCTCATTGGCTCTCATCTTCCCACGGTTACCTGCTGGCCAAGACCTACTTCAAGGCAGCAAAAATGGCTACTGAGAAGGCATCAGCTGAGGAGAACCTAGCAGATGTTATGGAGGTGAGATTTTATATACAACTTTGTGCTACATCTGAAAGTCTTTAGGGAATCCTTCAACAGATTTTGCATGTATAAAAAACCTGAATTTTGCTCTTTAAAAAGAACGATACTATTTTGTATTATCAGGAGGTGGCAGGTGTCCATGAATCTGTCAGGTACAACCACTCTCTCCGGAAGTGTGTGGACACCATTATTACAAAGGTGAGAAACATGAGGCCATTTGTTCATTAGATTAAATCCACCAAGTTTTCCTTTTCAAATGTTGCATTTACAGTTTTTACACTCTGTGGGACAGTCTTCATCTGCGTGTCTCATTTCAGTGTCCCACTGAGTACCAAGAAGAGATGGGAAGACACGGGGAAAGCTCCTCTGGTGAGCAGAATGGACTTCCCACCAAAAGAGCCCTGACTAATCTTCATAAGAAAGTAAATATAATGTTTTAACATTGCACTGTGGTGGTTTAAAGGAAACAATGCAAAACTATGTCAGCACATGAATTTGTGAATAATGATTATGTTTTGTTTCAGGTGATCTCTGCTGTGCAGAGACACGGTCAGACTCAAGTTCAGTGGTCTATCTTGTTGGACGAGGCCTTTCATCTAGAAGATGTAGCTAAAAGTCAGAGCAGCCCGGTCCGACACTTCGTCCACAGCTTTCCCTCAGAACACCAACACGGCTGGATCCGTCGGTTCATCTACACTCCTACTGTGGGTGAGTTCAGTCAGGACCAACATCTTAAATTTACAGATGGAAAGTAAGGACAGTTACTCAAGTACTTAATTTATGTCCAAAATGAAGGTGGTTCTGATTGAGTATTTCCATTTTGTGAGACCTAATTTACATTTCAGAGATACACTTTGTCCTTTATTGGACTTTTAATAGCCTGCTAGTGATTCTTTGATTTTTTTAAAAATATATTCCCTACAACTGGTCATATCTCTCATCTACATTGGTTTCCTGGAATCCTAAATGCTGCTATTTTTTCATTCCAGTCATTCTGGCCCTCTTATAAGTATCAATGTAGACCCAGTTTGCAAGATAAATGCCCTTTTTCCTTATGGGACCCTTTTTCTATCATTGAGTGAACTGATGACCTCTGACTAATTGAGATATTTTATGGATATTTCATACTATATTCAATGCATAACAATAAACATACAGAACAACTGATAATCTGTACAATTAAACCAAATAGTGAACACAACTGCAGGAGGTTTGTGTAAAATGAGCGATTTGGATGAATTTTTAGTGGATTATTTCCTGTGAATATTGCATCAGAGATGAGTTTTCCTGTTTTTTTTTAGGAACTTTAGGAATTTTAATACAATTCTTTGTCTGTAATATGTATTTTTACATTTTTTTAACAATCACACATACTTAATAGGCACCTTTTTGACAAATTCCGTGTTTTCTTCTCCCAGACGCTTGGCCATTGTTCTATTAGCTCTTTGATTGTTTCAACTGCGTACTTTTCTAATACAGGATGAGGCTGTTTAGCAGAGAGGGAAGGCTCTGTGAATATAACTTGCGTTCAGGTCTTCACCGTGCAAATGTCAGTTATTGAAAGCTTAAGTACAAACCCAAGATACTTTAGAATATCATGATGTTTAGTACTTAGTATTAAAACAGAAAAGACATCAAGGAAGGAAATTATGAAAAACTTTCCAGTTTTTTCTGTATAAATCCATACCTGCAGTATGTGTCTTGTGTAGACTCATATGTATTACTGAAATGTCCGTTTGATTTCTGTTCTGTGTGTGTCTGTTCGTAACAGAGTGGTACTGGGAGTGTGTGTTCAGGCAGGGTTTCTACAGGCTGCTGGCAGTTCTCCTGTGTCTCCTCTCAGCAGCAGTCGTGTGGTCCGAGTGCACCTTCTTCAGCACACGACCCGTCCTCTCCCTCTTTGCTGTCTTTGTTCAGATGGCTGAAAAAAAACACAACTACATTTGTATTGAGGTGGGCACATGAGGCACACACACCCAAAAAAACCTAAGCTTCATTAAGTAGGATCAAAAACACACATCGCCCACAGCCAGACATGTATATTCTTAACAACATCTAATCCATCCAGCTAACCTGCCTCCTCTCTCTATTTGTTTTGTTTCTCTCCACCAGATGGTGTGCTTTGTCAGCATCCTCTTCCTGTGTGTCTGCGTCTACTCCACAGTGTTCAGGATACGAGTTTTCAACTACTATTACCTTGTGCCACATCATCAGACTGATGCTTACAGCCTGCAGTTCAGCGGCATGTATGTTCCTCATAAAAGTCCCAATATAAGATATTTATTTCATTTAACAGCTGTAAGAGGCATCGTAGTTTGTAGTTTGATCAAAACATCAGCCTAAACTCCATCATCATCTTTTACAGTGAACAGTATCATAGAGCACCTTTTCAATAGAGGAGCAGAGTTCAGTCTGGTCTTCTCACGTTGTGTTAAACTCCTGTATTATTATGATATTGATATATTTTTTTCCTCTCAGGTTGTTTTGTCGTCTGACCCCTCCTTTATGCCTCAACTTTCTGGGCCTGATTCACATGGACTCGGCCATCTCACACCAGGACAGAATACAGACGTCCTACACCTCTGTGGGTCCCACACAGACATGCACAGACCAACACAGACAATATAATGCACACACTCATTTAAGTGTATAATCACAAAAAAGATGTGTAGAAATGTAAAAAGTCTCTGATGCAATGTCCCTCTTCCTTTCCCTCTGTCAGATCATGGGCTCTATGAATGTGCTATATTTCATATCTGATGGGTTCTACATCTATTATCCCATGCTCGTGTTGCTGCTCTGCTTTGCCACTTTTTACAGGTAAGCCAATAACTGCGAACAACTAAACACTGTTTTCATTAATTTAATAGAAATACTACATTCAAGTGTAGTTTTGGTTATTGCAGATATATTACTATTGGTGTATATGTAGGTGGATAAGTTACAATAATTTGCAGTACAGAAATGCCAAGGTTTAGATAATTAACTAGGTTAGGTAGTTTGTCCATACGAGAGCACTGACAGATTATTCAATTGTAAAATGTCCCTCTTAGTATGTGTCTTGGTCACAATTCTTTAAATAGACAAATCTCAGAGACCCATATATCAAGATTGTTTGCTTATGATGTGTGTTTATGTTTCAAAAATGTACTACAGATATATCGTTATCGGATTTTATCAACTCTCCAATATCATTATCAGTATATCAGCCTCAAAAATCTAGTATTAGTTGAGCTATAATGCTTTTACATTATGACAGGGATTGTTAAAAAATATCTGAGGACAACCATCCCAAATAAATGAGAGAAAAATTAGAAAAAAACAACTGGGCTGTAAATATGTGTTAAGCCACTGTCAGCTGTAATGACCACAATAAATATGCTGCTTACCCTCACCCATCACTGCCTTTATTAATTTGAATTTAATGTATTCGGGGTCATATTTCCTCACGACACGCTTTGTAGCTTTTACTGGCGCAGGGTTGTCTCCCACATCACTTATTCGTTTTAAAAACAGATCCATTTTGTGTCACTGGATCCGAGGGAACGTTATCTAGCTAACAATGGTGACACACGTCTGTCTACCTGATGATGTGTCGTGATTGGTGTGGTGATATTAAAAAAATATATACCAAAAAATATATATTTTTAATTGAATCTAACCATTTGGCAGTACCTCCGCAGCCCTTTAGATGTCGCTCTGACAGACATGCCCACTTTATGATAATTACATGCAGTTTGGGACAAAAACATACAGGTTTTTAATGCAGTATAAATGTGTTATTTTCACCTATTCTAAAATGGTGTATTCAAATATTTCTGCATACTGGGGTCCCTAAACAGTCTTGGAATTGCATTAATTGGGTATCACTGTAAAGCTGAAACTCTTGTGGATCCAATGAGCCCAATTGTATTCATGTGTGATGATGTTAGTCCCCATAGTAGCCATTTTATGTTGCTCTGAGGCCCACCAGTATGCCCTGGCCCGTGAGAATAGCTGCATTATGATAATATAAATGGTGAAATAACTTAATTTAGTTGTGTGTCTCGATGGTGTAACTTAATGCAGTCTCATGTCTATGTTGAGTAAAGTATTATGCAAATGTGTGACACTATTCCATCATTATGTGTAGGATTATAAAGGGAAAGGACACAGTGAGTGACAGTGAGTGTGTGGACAACCACTCCTCTCCCTTTCTATGCTGTTTTTTGTTCTGCTTCTCTAAACACTTGGGGTTGGATGTGCACACGATCCACCTCTTTGGTACAAGTGGAATCCCACTCATGTATCAGTTTGCCTATTCTGGCCATGTAATCCCCCTCTGATATGATCAATGTGATCAACTGATGGATATCATATAACTTGGTGGGTAACTGATCAACACTGCCCAGGACGTCTGTGGGGAAGGAATCTGCTTGGAGAAACACATCTTCTTGTTTATGTAGCACATAAAGAATATATATGTTCAACAGTGTATTTGTAATTTTGTGTCTGTTTTTTTAGCCTGGGCTCTCGCTGTTTGAACCTCTTTGGCTTCCATCAATACATCACTGATGATCACTTGACCTCTGACCTGGTGGATGAAGGCAGGGAACTCATCAGAAGAGGTACTTTCATCACAAATTCAATTAGGGCTGCAACTAACGATTATTTGCATTGTTGATTAATGTGTAGATTATTTTCTCGATTAGTTATTTGGTCTATAAAATGTCAGAAAATGATGAAAAATGTCGATCAGTGTTTCCTAAAGCCCAAGATGACATCCTAAAATGTCTTGTTTTGTCCACAACTCAAGGATATTCAGGTTACTGTCATAGAGGAGTAAAGAAACCAGAAAATATTCACATTTAAGAAGCTGGAATCAGAGAATTTAGACTTATTTCTCAAAAAATGACTCAAACCGATTAATTGATTATCAAAATAGTTGCCGATTGATTTAATAGTTGACAACTAATCGATTAATTGTTGCAGCTCTACATTCAATCACTCATTATTTCTGATGTATCTGCTCAAAGGTGCAGTATTTGTTTGGCTCTTTTATTAGTTTTATAAAATTGAGCCACAGTTTATTTTAATTATTTATTAATTAAAATAAAATGATTAATTATTTCTTGTTTTTTATCTCTTGTTTCTTTCAAACTTAATTGTTAGTTATTAGATCAAGCAGGTTACTTCACTGGTTCATTATTTTACTTTTACTATTTATTTCTTATACCTCAGTTCACGTTAAGTTGTTGCATAACTAAAAGTCATTAATTGTTCACTGCTCACTGCTTTTAAACAATATACACTACATTGTGCTCTTTTGTAGAAAGAAGAAAAAGACAGAAAGCTGAGGATGGAGAAAATCGAAGATGGGTTAGAAATGTTTATTCTATCAGATCATTTATCTTACAATTTTCGAAGAAAGCCAAGAAAATCCACCCAATCTGTTGGCTCACTGGTTCTAGTGGTTTGTGTTAAGTGTGTCGAGGAATTTATGCCTCTTGTTTTGTTTCCTGTTTCAGGCCTGGAGAGAGCGGCATGCTGTACAGGGGGCAACTGGGCGGACCAGAGCTGGTTACACTGAGTTGAAGGATAACCAGAGCAGCCCTGTCACAGAGATCAAGAATAGTGGTAGGCATTAAAGAAAACTAGTATAATCGGGGGGAAAAAAACATATTTTTCTGTGTTGCCCACAGCTACTAAAACTAATATGATAAGGTGTTTCCAACAGGGTCTCGGTCAGTGGTGGAAAAAGTACTCAGATTCTTTACTAAAGTAAAAGTTGCCAATGTTATATACATTGTATACTACTGGGTCGATTAGTAGTATAGTCGGCTACTGCATCATATCATATTACATGTTTTTTTTATGTTAAAAGTAACTAGTAACTATAAGTGTCAAATACATGTTGTGTTGTAAAAAGTACAATATTTCTTGCTGAAATTTGGTGGAATAGAAGTATAAAGCAGCATAAAATGGAAATAACCAAGTAAAGTACAAGACACAAGTACAACATGTCAAAATTGTACTTAAGTACAGCACTTGAGTAAATGTACGTACTACATTACACCACTGGTCTCAGTACACAGCTTGATTTCATATTTTATAGTTTACCACTAGACTGTCACTTATATCCATCACAGTACACAGTGTATACTTTGATCTCTCTTCCTCAGTTATCACATTCACCAGAAGAAATGGAGAGGAGGAGGAGGAGGAGGAGCAGCAGAGAGGCTTACTGCGAGATAATTCCAGTGATGAAGGTTCACCAAACAGAAGGTATGTTTTTTTTGCAAAATGAATTGAAACATAGAGTTTAATTTGAGCTGAATATCAATCATGCATGCTTCCCTAATCACGCCCTCTGTCTCTCTGTGTCTGACACTGTAGATCCACAGGAGGACGTTACTTGTCTCTGTCACCTTCTCGGACGGGGATCTTTGACGATGTTTGATAGACAGAAGATGTGAAGGGAGAGCAAAAAAAGCTAGTACACTAGTAGTAAACTAGTACGTGCTGGAACTGGAAAAAAAGGACTAAAGACTTCTTGAGGGAAGTCTGAATGCTAAGGATTATACAGTATCTCAGGGAATAAAGAGGAAGATGATTCATCTCAGACATGGACAAACAATCAAATACAGTCATTATTCACTGAAAGAGAATACTGTGATAAACCTGCAAAGCCAAACCCTTTTGAATGTATTTTTGATATTGTTTGTCGAGCAATAGTGTTTGACAAGCATAGATTGATGGATGAACGAGATGAATAGCACAGTTACGCACTCGCAGTAACTCGAGATAATCACACATGATACATGTGGAAATGTATTGTAGTCTGAATATTTCACCACAAGAGTTGATACATTTTATTTTTGAATAAAAAAGCTCACTGTGCTGTGAAAACTAAAAAAAATATAAACTGATTCATGTACGCGAAGGGAAAATATCACTAACTTATTTCATGTTCGATATGTTATTTGGGAAAAACATAACTTGTTTGTATGTAATGTAGTCTACAGCCAATTGTTTTCTGTAAGATAAGTTTTGTATTTTGTGTATATGATAATGCATTAAAATATAATAATTTTACCCATTTATGCAATCTTCATTAGATGATGGCTGACTTAAATGTGATGCACCAGCACATAAAGCACTGTCTTATTAAGATCTAAAGTTGCTTGATATCATAAAAAGGAAGGCAAATATTTCAAAAGCTAGTGTAAATATAACCTTCAAGTTCAGGTAGGACTAAAAGAAAAGTAAAACAGTGTTTTGGTATTTTTTTGTTATCCGTCTCCATCCTTTTTAATAAATATTATTTTAACGTAAATTACTTCCTTAACATTAATTAAACATTAAACAATTTATTTTTATTCATTATTAATTTTAGTAATTTTGTCTATTTTATTTGATTAGCATTTTAACCTGATTTAAAGGTCCCATATCATCTATTTTCAGGTTCATACTTGTATTTCGTGTTTCTACTAGAACATGTTTACATGCTGTAATGTTAAAAAAAACTTTTATTTTCCCCATACTGTCTGTCTGAATATACCTATATTTACCCTCTGTCTGAAACGCTGCGTTTTAGTGCATTTCAACGGAATCGTGTTGCTAGGCAACAGTTTGGGTCCATGTTTACTTCCTGTCAGCTGCTGTTATTTACATACACTGCAACAGGATATAAATTGTGACACATTCAGAATGTTTATGTCTAAAACCGTGTAATGATCTATATAATTGTAGATTTGTGACATCACAAATGGACAAAAATCCTAACGCACAATTTCTGAATACGGGCAATTTCTGTAATCAGCAGTTGACCAATTAAAATATCGACTGCAGCAGAAATGTATACTGTTATTTTGCTGTAGAAGTCAATCTTACAGAAGTACATATAGCAAATGTAGGGGATTAAATGTATTTTTTACTCATGAAATGATGATATACCCCAGGGGTCAGCAACCTTTACTATCAAAAGAGCCATTTTAGGCAACAAAAAAAAAAAAGAAAAGTCTGTCTGGAGCCGCAAAACATTTTCTCATAACAGTACAACTTTTTTTCTCGTAATATCATGACTTTATTCTCATAATATTATGACTTTATTCTCGTAATATTATGACTTTATTCTCATATTATGACTTTATTCTTGAAATCTCGGATTTATTTTTTTCCTCAATGTGGCCCTAGTACTCCGTCGTACCGTCCTACCATAGACCTACAACAATGATCAATTAAAATTGAAATGTAAACAAAAAACAGTAATTCATTTCCATGTTTCTAAATCCACAGGGAGCTCCTGGAGAGGAGCTAAAGAGCCGCATGTGGCTCCAGAGCCGCAGGTTTCTTAGAGACCCCTGGGATATCCAAAACGCCGTTTTTTCCCTACAGCACGCAAAGGCACCACCTGAGTGTCCTGGTGTCTGCAAGGCTCAACCAACCAGAGGGACTCTGCTGTTTATATGGCAATAATGGAGACGAGCTAACAACCTAGCGGTGCTTCTTCTAGGCATAAATCACATTGGAGAAAAGCGGCCAGACTGTGAAAAATATCACCAAGTATCCCTCCATATACCCGGCTCAACATTTAACTCCTGCTCTACGACTGTCGAGTCTAAACCGGGTAAGTTATAGATAGATATCCGTTGCTAACGTTAGCGGCTAACTGAGGCAACTGGGGACTAGATAGGTTGCCAACGACACTGGCGTTATGTTGCAAAGTTGCTTTTAGCATTGACTCAAATAGTAAAACGGGCCAAATTATGCTTTGTTAGTTCATTAATCCTCTTTGTCGGTTTGGCTGTCAATTGTTTTGATAAAGTATACTGCAACATAACGTTATATCTTCTACAAACTACTGTGTGATGTCTGTTAACATCATGTTAACGTTATGGTTATAGCGTTAATTCCTGACCTGAATTACTCTTTTGGCTCTCGTTAGCTGTTTACTGTAAAAAGAAGAAGATCAGTCTGGTTACTAGCGTTACTTCACATGTTTGAGGTATAACCTGCTTTCAGGCCTGTGCTGTGATTTACTAGCAAACATCAGTGATCCCAGTGCTTGGTTTTCACATAGATAGATAGACTGTATATTTGTCATCTTGTCACTTGTGCAATAATTTTATAATTATCTAACGGACACTTTGTGCAATAATCTGGCAAAACTGTCATCTCATCAATATACATGTTGCATTTTTATATTTTATATTGAATTATCTTTTATATTTTTTATATTTATTTTGCACTATCTCTTTTTTTATTGTATTATATTTTTTTAGCATCTATGGGATTGTCACAATCTAATTTCGTTGTACTTACGTTGGGCTTGAAATTGAAATCTTCAGCTGAGGTTGACTCCCTTGTGCCACCTCTTTCCTGTAACCTTACTGCTGCTGTGTGACAACACATTGACATTAATATCAGCATCATTATAGCAAGGTTAATACGAGGCATCTATTTCTCCTATAAGGTAAAAGTCAACTGTTAAACGTTATACGTATTAACTTTGTCTTAAAGGTCCCATATCGTGCTCATTTTCAGGTTCATACTTGTATTTTGTGTTTCTACTAGAACATGTTTACATGCTGTAATGTTCCAAAAACCCTTTATTTTTCTCATACTGTCAGCCTGAATATGCCTGTATTTACCCTCTGTCTGAAATGCTCTGTTTAGCGCATTATGTTTAAAATTGTGTCAAGGATCTAAATATTGTAAATTTGTGACATCACGAATGGACAGAAATCCAGACAGCTTGTTTCAAATGCAGAGTTTCTGAATACGGGCTGTGTGTATTTCCCTGTGGATTGAGTGTTTTGATACTTTCACAGTATTTATATAGGACTTAGGCCTTCTTTATAATAAAAAAACATGAAAATGTCACATTTTTATAATATGGGACCTTTAAACATAAAAATATCTCTTTGTGGCGTTTGATTTATAGTCACCGATTATGATTTGACTATGGCAAGTGTTTGTATTTTTTAGTCTATGATTAATTTGCATGAAGTAAATTACCTTGTAGGTTACATTGTACTATTCTAAACCATTGTTTGCACCTGGGTCTTGAATTTGCATGAACCCAAGCATGGATAGGTAGCCTATTGGTTTGCATTATGCATTGCCACCACCAGACAACATGATACTGTACCAGTGAAGTGAAACTATATCAGACTTAGGATCTTTGTTAAGGGTGAATACCTGTTGTGTTTCAGCACCTATGTGTCACTGGGAATATCCTGTTATTGTGTGCTTTCTCAGCATCTTGCAGGTATTTTAACTGAGACAGGATTGTTGGGAACAAACTGAGATCTTCTTCTTGCTCCATAGTGTTCAGTATTAAGCAATACAATGCACATGTGTCATCATGAATGCTCTCTAAAACGTGGTCTTAACATTTGTGCACCTCAAAACAGAGTTGCACGTAGTACGTCTATGATCAGATAACAGTTCCTGTATTCTGTGTTTTTGCTGACGCCGTGGAGTGACAATAGCTTGCTACAAGCAGAAGTAGCTGACTGCTACTTGCAGGCCTGGCTATAAGCAACCTGCAAAACCAAAACACCTGTAGACTCCTTTAATGACCTTAGCCATGTTATCAGCAACAACTAGCCTCATGTCAGCTGACCAATTTAAAATAGTAGATGTGATTCAAGGCTCACAGACAGGAAATGCTTGTTTAAAACATGTAATTATAGATTTAATGGAAAGTGTGCTGACCCTGCCTGTGGTTTGTGTGTGTCCAGTTTGTAGGCAGCTATGGGTGGGCTGGGAAACGGGCGTCGTGGAGGAAGATCACCCCCTCTAATGATTGGCGCTTTGATTGCCTGTATTCTGGTTCTGGGCTTTAACTACTGGGTGTCAAGCTCCCGCAACCTGGAGCTACAGGTAGGTTCATCTTTAAGTGTTTATGTGTGTGTGTTTCTGTGGTTTTCTAACCATAGTGGACAATGCAAATATGCTATCAAACCTTAAGTTATTTAAAGGCTAGCTTGTGCTCTGGAGTGAACACTACATGGATTATAAGTTGAATGTAGTTTGAAGCATCTTTTGTTGGAAATCATCACCGATCAATTCATATTTTCTCTCAGAATAGATCTCAAAAACGTCAGCTTCTAGCATTTTCCTAAACATTGTGTTTACAGTTCACGTGCTGTATAATGATGATGAAACAGAAGTTAAAAAGACCTTGTGAGTTCCTCATTTGGTTTTCAGTTTTTTTTTTCCGGGTTTTGTGTGTGGAAAGGTCTTTTTGTATGTTGAATCTTTCAAACCACTTCCTTTTAATGCAAGTCACTAAGCAACTGACCTAATGGGCCTTGCTTATTTGCAACAGGAATATACCTAAGGCCCAAACATTTCTGCTGTTTTGTAGAAACCTTTGCAGTATAGTTGCTGATTTTTTTTTTACTGTCCTGGGTTTAAGTGGCATAAAGAACAAACTCCTAAAACCCAGCCAGTGTGCTTTATATTTTGTCATTAGTTTCTGTCAATCTGTAAATACCCAGTGTTTCCTTTTTCATTTTTCACTGCACAGTCAGATTGTTGTTATCATTGCCTTACCTTTGTCTTTGTGTGTGTGTGTGATACAGACTAAGCTGTATGAGTTGGAAGGCCAGGTGCGACGTGGCGCAGCAGAGCGAGGAGTGGTGGAGATGAAGAAGAATGAGTTCCAGGAGGAGATCCAGAGACAGAAGGAGCAGATTAGTCACATAGAAAGCCTCTACAAGAGACAGCTGGAAGGATCTCAGAACACCTGCAGCCAAGAGAAGGTGCACACACACACACACACACACACACACACACACACACACACACACACACACACACACACACACACACA
>CAKALG010003530.1:0-13337 GCA_916700815.1 Helicolenus hilgendorfi
CGGACGGTGCTGGTGGACGGTGTATCTCCAAAACGTCCTGGCACAGCATTTCAAACGGCGGACCTCAGCAACATGTCTATCCGTCCTCTGGTGCGGTGTGGCAGACACTAAAAAAACTACAAATTGCACCACCCTGACCCCCCACATAAATGAAAATAATTTGCTTCATTGTGCTTAGAACAATTGAAATCTGTATGTTTGCTGTGCGAGTATCTAATGTTTTGTCAGACAGGAGTTTGAACATCTGTAGATGTTATTAGTTCTGTTGGGAGATTCTTCCATTGTTTTTATCAGCATAAAAGAGAAAGATGATTTGCCAAGGGAGGTCTTGCGTTTTCGAAGTCTACACTCCACTCCGAGTGGTTGACCTAGGGGCTTGTGTTTTTATTTCTGAGCTGATAAAGTTCCTCAACTTCAACTTTATTTTTCCCAGAAGGGCAATTGGTTTTTCAGCAGAGTGCAACATAAAACTAACTAACTAACTAATGAAATAACATTAGACAGAGTAACACAGTCTCAGCAATACTGCATCAATGAACAAGTCATCCCAACAGCAGTATGAACAATACATGATGACTATCATACTCTTACATAAAAGGATGACCATGCAAAGCATTATAATCAAGGCCAAAATACGTCAAACAGATTCATCCAGCAGCAACAGCATAATTAGAGAACAGCGTGAACATCATTCTATATGTGGGTCTGAATAATGATGGGCGAACTACCTCCAAAGTCATTGTTGACCTCTCCCACAAGCCATTTCAGTGTTACATTCAATAGTGAGTTTGTCATCCATAATTAAACCAACTTATAGCTGACAACAGATTCCACATATTGACCCTTAACGATAGTGCTCCGCGTGGGAGGAGGATGGCGTGTGAAGTCAATGGACGTCTTTTGTTATTGAGTTGGTGGAATGAGTTTTGCACCAATTTATAAAACAACCAGCCTCAGGGCCATTGGCTTGATTCGTCATCATGGAGGAGACTGACTATAACTGAGTCATCCGCAAACTTCAGGATATATTGGTTTTCAAACTGTCTGTTTACAGAATATAAACCCCAGGGGTGAACCTGTAGATGATGAGAGCTCCTCTGACATGCACTCATTCACCCTCACCCTCTGGGTTCTGTTAGAGAGGAAGTCAAGGATGCAACCAGCCAATAGAGTCGACAACAAACTAGTCAGAGAGTTTATCCACCAACAGGTGGGGTTGAATGGTGTTGAAAACTGATGAGAAGTCATCCGCCAACAGCTTGGCATGAGTTTCATCTCTAGTATTTACCTCTAGGTGTTTAAATAAAAGGTCAAGCAAGGTGGTAGTAGCGTCTCTGACACAGATCAGAAAGGTATTGGGTTTTTGACCAGAAGTTCATGTTTTATCAGTATCTCAAAGGACTTCATGACCGGTGAAGGCAGGGGGCAATAGGCCTATAGTCATATGTCTTAAATTATACATGCATTGGGACAGAATTCATAAAATAATTGTTAAAATCTGTTGCCAAGCTATCTAGCTAGCTATTTTGAATAGTACCATTTATTTTGAGTCGTATGCTACCGCACTTGGGTTTTTCCTTTCCTATTATTTTGTCAATGCTTTTCCATAGTATTTTACTGTTCCTTTTTGCTTCTCTAATGAAGAAAAAAGTTGCTTCAGCCTTTCTAAGTTAAATTTTGATCAGTATTAAGTCCTGATTTTAGGGACTTTTTCAGAGAAGCATCTCTTTTTTTCCTGTGATTAAGTTGTATGTTTTTGTTATTCTATCTGCTTTATTTGTGAAAATCAGATCCATTAAGGTTTGGGAGGGTTTTGTAAGTCTTGCAGGTTTATTAGGTTTCAAGCCCCGAAGGGACAGAGGCTCAATTTCCCGTGAGCTGGAATGAGCTATAAACATGAAACTTGGCCCAATAACTGGAAATGATGTGCAAGTGCTTCTCAGGAAATATGACCAAACATGCAATTTTGGAAAGCCCACGCCCCTCACATCGTAAGTACGGTTGATTTGAAATTTGACACACATGTCCAGCTCCATGTGATCTACAAAAAAGCCTCTTGGACCACTAACGTCTGACAACTACATTTTCCACCATTTTGAATTTTTTGAATAACACATTTTTGATTTCTCCTCCTAAACCACAAATCCGATTTCTACCAAATGTTCTGTGGATCCTTATTGGACCGAGCTTTTTAAAAGTTGCAGAAAGCTTGTTGCAAGCTTGAACCCGCGAACTGCCCCTTGCGGCTGTAATTTACCATTTGTGCCTTCGGAAACGTTTTGGTGATATCCTTAAGCCTCTTTCTGTGTCCTCTGTCTAACCAGTTTAAACGAAGTCACAAAAAAAAACGAAAAACATAAAAAACAAATTTTTCGAGAATTGTAGATGATTGGACAAAGAAAACATTGCAGTAGGTTGTCGAAAGACTTCAAATACAACAAATGACATTTCATTGGATAATGTCATGGTTACCATGACAATCAATAATATTTGTTTGCTTTGAATGCTCTATTTAAAATAAATAACAACCCCCCATCCGTCCTTCTTCTTCTGTCTCATCTGTACAAGTTAGAACATGGGACATTAACTAGAGCTAAAGGATTTAATTTTCTGCAAGACACAGATAATCAAGGTTAGTCAGCCATTACATTTTCAAGTTGTTCACTCTTTGAAACGATGCTCTGCATGTTTAAAAGTCCACCAAACATCCCTTTTGGTATTGTATTATGGAGCGCGGTGAAGGTGTTGGGAAACATCCCCACATTGCAGGAGGATAGTACAGAGAAGAATTTTGATATTTTCCAAATGTGATAGTCAAGAAGCCCTTTTCCATACACATGCAGTTAGGAAGTTCAGCATTCTCCCAATGTGTTTTAGGAGAGGAGAGGCAGCTCACAAATATGTGGTTTAGTTTTTTATGAAAGAGTAAATAATTTACTTAAACATCTGGCCAGTAGTTTTGAGCAAACATTGCGAAAGGAGTAAAAAATGCATCTGCTGGGGTCTTTTTTCTGCTACAGATTGATGCACAATTGATGCTCTGAGTATTTATGGCAGCAGGACGGTGTATGTGGTGTTGTGCTACAGTTCCCATGCTCATCATAATGAGGGAATGTGTCACCCAGTGTAATGGTGTGGCTCATTAATGATCAGCAGCCTTATTCTTTAACAAATACTATCACTTCCATTATACACATGCCGTGCAACTGATGGGATTCTGTGTTTTTGTTTATCATATCCTCCATCTACCGTATATATATGCTGATCTTTTTTAAAATGTGGACCTGAACAGTTTAATTTAGTCAGTGACATGTTTATTTGAGCAAACGTGTTTGATATTCTCACATCAACAGATGCATGTGCTGTGGATTGGTCCAGAGGGAAGCATTTCTCTTGAAATCACAGTTTATTCTTCTTGGTTAGCTGTGACTCCCCACTTCCCATTTGTAGTTTGGGAAATCACCAATCCTCTCTTTTTGTTCCTTCCAGCAATTTGCTTTTATCTGCTGTGTAACATTTACAACAACAAACACCCTAATTAGCCACTCTAACCTCAGCCCACAGAGGAAGAAGAAAGCCTCTGTGGTCGCTGTATCTTGGCCTCAGAGTGTACACACAGGTCCGTTCACATAACCTCAGTTTTGTGCAGAAGAACTCGACAGTAATGTCTTTCTTTTTTTTCCATAGCTGCATGTGGTTGCTGCTCTGAGCAGTTATCTGTGTTTGCGTCCGTTTGGCATTAAAGCTGCAGGAGGCAGTATATTTTTGGCATCATTGGGCAAAAAAAACATAATAAACTTTCAGCATATTGTAATTCAAGTGTTCTGAGAGATGACTAGACTTCTGCACCTCCTCATGGCTCTGTTTTCAAGCTTTAAAAAAGAGACTGCAGGAGACTTTGGCCAATCACAGGTAATTTCAGAGAGAGAGCGTTCCTATAGGCTGTGCTCCGCCTGGTGGGCGGTGCTTGGTATTTCCTTAACTTACCTCAACATGGCTGCCGGGTCAAAAACTTTCTCACAGCTAAACAGACATTGCAGTAACAGAATATTGATTCATATTTGATCAGCGGTGCCTAGTTTGACCCTTTGATTGGAGTTTCTGAATGATTGACAGCTGCTCAGAGACGGCAGGCTCCAGCTTGGCTCTGATTTGTTGTTTTCCTCCGGTCTGTGAAATCTTGCAGATGCCATTAGAAGCACCGGAGGACACAGAGGAACATGATTTTTTTTTTCCAGATTTTCTGTCTCATGCACTACTGTCAGGATATAGTGACCGTTTTATAAAAAATAACTTCCTTTTAATCATATTTGCTCCATTTCTACCCGCTGCTGCTTTAAGCATGTGGTCCTGAGTTTCAGTTTGGAAATCTCATATTGTCAAATCATAATTTGACAGGTAGATTAACTCTTAGTTGGTGCCTTGCAAATTTCACCTCTCCATTACAATATCCATACATCTTCAGCTGGAGAATTACATAAGAGGATGAAAGGAACATCCGTCTCCTTGGTTTAAGGCACTGGTGTCCTCTTGACTTAAATCCAGTTCAATTCACTGCAGACCTGTAGTCCACAGTAGAATGAGATTACAGGATTACGTATGCCGCATGACTGTCGGACTCCATCTGCCTCATAAATCGTGACAGGGAATTGACAATGTAGAATCATGCCTCTTATCTGCAGGCAGTACTGTGTGCGAGTGTGTGTGTGTGCATGCTTTAATAATTCTCCAGCGTTATACTTAAGTGGTAAAGACAAATCAGTCAAAGTGTACCTAAAAATAGCACAGGTCACTCATTGAAATTCCACATGGCGCAGCTTCAACTTTAATGGACACCAAGAAGACATTTCAATTCTACATCAGAAACAATAATGAAACAGCACTTTGTATAATTAGGTATTCTCAGTCGGTGAAGCAGAGAGATATGGTCCCAAAGAAGCCACACTGAAAACAATAAACTTCCACCTTCCAATTTCCTGTACTCCTGTTAAATAATGAGATGCTGCTTTAAGAAACCGCATTTGGCTGACTTGTGATTGGTGTGATTGCGACTGAACTGTGATTGAATCTGCTGTCAAAGAGCAAGAGGAGACTGTTGGGCTATATGAGATGGAGGAGACAAGAGTTTGCACAAAGTGGTGGTTTGTGGAGGTAATAAACACAACAAATCTATGAAATCGTTCTTTAGAAAACACAAGAGCCAGTTCAGACTCGAGCTCTCTGTGACAAGATGAAGGAAGATGGCCACTCGGGAGAGGTGGAAAATAAATATTGGGTGACAATGCAGAGAGACAGAGTGAAAGAGAAATAGGTGACATTGTTTGACAGTGACCTATTTGTTTGTTGTTCAGCCTATTTTACTTCTTTTTACTTTTTCCTTCATGGAGTTTGAACGATGCAGAGCAAAACAAAAGCCCCTTTCACACAGCCTGTTCAAGGCGGAAATGTTCTGTTTAAAAGTTACAAACACCGAATGGGGGTAGTAATTGTGATATTATATTACAATTATGGATGCTAATTTAGATTTTTTTTTTTAAACTGATAAACGACCTTCACTAACCGATTATTAATCGCTAACCGACAAGATTAGTGCGCTTTTAGTGCATTATTAGTGATAGTCACAGTAGCAACACGTTATAAACATTACACTTCCTCTTTCCCTTCACAATAAAAGCTCAGCACTCCCTTGTATTTGCTAACCGGAAAGAAGTCCAACCTGAGGTGTTTCACAAACAGTACTCTCCATAATAAAGGTTACAATACAATATTTCTATTAAAGGTCAGCACTTTCCAAGCGATTTTCTATAATTGGTCAACGGTGCAAATTAACTTCTCAAAGTTCACCAAAGTTGAACTCCATTTGACAGATTCACATGGATGTACATACTTCTCTCTCTGCAAGCAGAACAGCTCATAGCGGTGATATCTTTTGAAATAAAATTATTTTTCCTACCCAGTTTTGCTGTTTGCTGTTGATCTTTACGTCGGTATTGCAGATTCTCTGAGTGAAAGGGACTTGTGACGCCACAGTAGACGGTACGGTCATTCAGTGGATATCTCGTATCCCTGCTGCTGCAGGTGAAGTTTAAATAAATGATGTGAAAATACTGATTGATATTCCGTGAACTTCTCCTCTGCTTCAGGGGCATTTTAATACACTTCACCTCACATCCATGTCAATGAAGGATAAAGAAGAACAATGAAACTCTGCCCTTTTTCTTCTTTTGACGAGACTCACATACCGTTTTCTTATTGGCAGCGTTTGTAATTTATTTTTCCGTACAGTATATACCTCTTTTTGTAAGTTTCATTAAGTTTATTCTGTTTTTATTTTAATAAGTCCAGTTTGTTCTGACCAGCAAAATCTCTCTTTGTGTTTTCATGTCCGTTCCTCTTCAGCAGTCATGAAGTCGTAAAAATGTCTTTAAATTGCACCATGGACATCTGATAAGTTGTGCTTTATCATCCCTTGAAAAAAGCTGCTTGTTGTTTCTCTGCTTGTGTTGCAATTTCTATGCAGTTATTAATTTGGAAAGCTGTGACAATGTGCCCTTCAGTGTGTCCTCTTTTGCTGAAGTGGGCACCTGCAGTGGAAACAAATCCACACACAGTGTCATTGACTCAAAACTGCTAAATTTGCTGAAATGCCGTTGACAGTTCAGCAGTATATATTGCAGAGAAGAGGTGAGCAAATGATGCTGGCTCAGTGTGTCCTCTTTAGACCAGCCTTCTAATGGCTACAAAGAAACTTATTTATTGCTGAATTACAAAAGTGTCAAAGCAAATAATTGAAAACTCATATCTCAAACACAGCGGTAGGTACAACTGCTTTAAACTCATTTGTTTGTTGTTGTTTTTTGTCTTTTTCTTATAACCACATATTGTGTCTTTTGTACACTTTATTATATATCTTTTCTCTCTCCTTTATTGATCTATTTCTCCTTTCTTGTAAAGCACTTTTTAAACTTTGTCCGCTTTGAAAATTGCTATATGAAACGTTTATTGACTTATTGTATCTTTTTTATGTATTACCCTACAGACATTATAAACATCAAATGCTGCTTACAAGAATACAAATGATCTTAATCAGATTTTTGGGGGGCTCAGCGTATAGACATGACAGGATTGCATACTCTTTGCTGCACACTGCTCTGCTTTTTATACAGACAAAGACACAGCAAAGTGCATTGTAGACTGCACGAACAGGCTTGACTATGAGTTTCTCTGTTTTCACTGTTTTTCTGTAATTGTATTTCATTCCCCCTGCAACGACCTGTATTTCCAAGAGGTCAGCACAAACAAGCTTGCTCTGATTAGTACATTTGTCATATTGGCAGACTGCGTGCTCTTTATTATACCAGGTCACTTCAACTTGTGTGTGTGAGCAACATGTGTGAGTATTATGATGCACTGCCAGCAGTGTTTAGTGCTCTGCAGAAAAGGATATGGTTCAGATAAGGTCCACAGCGGCGAGTGAGCCGCAGCCTCAGGCTGCTCTGTCTGTAGAGAGTCAGTAGCTCACCAAAGAGAATAGCTTCATGTTGATCTTCATCATCTCGGATAAATGAAGTCTGAGTGTTCAGAACATTTTTCTGAAAAGCTAAATGTACGCTGAATTTATTGATGTGTCACATCAGCAGTGCATAGCTGTCAGTAAATCCAAGAGCAGAGTTCCTCAGATTCAGGTGACTGAGGATATGGAGACCTCTGGCTGGAAACAGGAGAATGATGGAGGAGAGGTTTTCGGTGTCTGTGCCGGTGTGTAATCAATGCCTGTCCTCACAGATGCTGTGCGATTGAAAATGTTACAGTGGATCTAACAGAGCTTCAAATTGTTTTGCCTGAGATTAGTACCAGCTTAAAAGAATCACAGGTTGTGGACAATAATTCCTTTAATAATCTGCCCTTTGCTATTTAATAAATCTCTGGCTGTGGTCGAAAAGTCTTTTTTTGCTTAGGAAGGTTCCTAACGGAGTGAAATGACCCGGACGTATCTCAGTAGCAGCCGTGATAAGAGCTGGTAGAATCCTCTAAATCAGGGGTCTTGAAAGTTTTTCAGGCAAAGGCACCTTGTTATTGTGCATTCAATACTAAGCTATTTAAATAATACACATGTTCATATATTCATGTTTTTATTTTAAACATGTGCAAGGTACAGTGAGTACGGTGGCCATGCCACTGCCATTTATAACGTCTTCTGCCTCCATTTATCTGTTCGCTACAATATGTTAGATTCATGTTAATGTGTATTTAAAAATATTTAAATTTGTGGTGGGAAAATTGTGGGGGGGAGAAATATTTTTTTTTGTCTACAATCAACCAAAAATTAATATAAAATAGTAATAATAAATAATAACAATTAATTAACAATAAGAAGAAGAACATTTCGCGACCCCTCTGCAGTACCTCCTGTTGAAGACCTCTGCTCTAAAGGTTAAGGAAAGGTGCTTCAGTGCTTCCTTTCTTATCTCCTTTAGCGTAGGATACACTGGACCATCCCTTAGAAAGGAAAGGAGATAATACCGTCCCACATTTCCTTGTGGCCGCAACATTTGCAACACAACTCAATATTTAGCATATATTCCATTATTTAATTTCAATTCCAACCTTGACATAATTAAATAAAATTTTCACCGGTTGTCCACGTTAGATCAGATAATCCTTTATTATACGTTGATGTAAAGTGTTACAGCAGCAGAAGGACCTGCGGTATGTCTCTCTTTCACAAACCGCGGGTGAAGCAGCCTGCACCGAAAGAGCTATTTAACAACGCACACGTTGGGGAATGAGCACCTTTTATAGTCCATCTTTGGAACATTGTAGTTTTACCACAGTAGACCCACGTTCAGTTTCTGTGTGTAGTATAGCCCCCTGACCTGTAAATGTATACCTCAGTCACGCTAATAAGATTGTAACCTGCAATGAGAACAGTGTTACACATATGAAAACCCAGATATATTCAGTACACAGCAAGAGCACAATAAAGTATGATGGTAGACAACAACAAACCGAGCCTACGATGATATGAATTGTTTGAATGTAGGGAATACTCCAGTTCAACATGTGGCACAGAGCAAAACACATTAAAGCAAGCCAACCGATCCATCTGTAGTTAGAGTTATATCTGAAGCATGAAACAACCTCCATATGTGCTTCATTTAGTCACTCTGCATGTTCTATTTCTCTTCTCCTTAATTCAGACATGGTTTACAAGAGAAGCCTGGGGTTTTCCTTCATCGCTCTACACAACTAAAGTAATCTCAGCTAAAGCTCCTAGCAATTCCTGGATACACCTGTCAGATAGACATACAGACACCAAGAAAAACAGATTTTAAAGAGAGCAACATGGCACCTCTTACCTCTCATGTGATGTCCAGCAGCCAAATCTGAGTTTTAGCATTAGTTTTTAATTGTTATTAATACGATCTTATTCATCTAATTTAAAAAAAAAAATGGTGCAAAAAATATGCTGCACTGAATCTTAGTGTTAATAATGCAAATTAAGTCAGAGATCATTTACCTCAAGAAAACATGAAGTTTGAAAAACAGCAAGCCTGAAGTGTAATTGCTTATAATGTCAATGTTTTTGAAATGTAGTTTAACTTGAGCTGTCAACACAAGTCATCATATTTACACTTGACGTAAGACAAGTAACAGTACTTGCGTTTTTCTTTTGTGTTTTTGTAGGTATATTCTTCTCTGTATGCAATCTGAGACTATATTATGGGAATAAACAGCTGTTTGTTCCCTGTTTCCTTGCAGTGATCCTGCAGGTGAACAGCTGAGATTCCCTGTTGGGGAATATCTCTTTTTTTCCAGTGGTAAGAGCACTGGGACTCAGAATCACCCTCCAAACATGTAAAAGAAATTAATCCCTTGGCCGCCCTCTCCTTCAGCTGTGGGAAAGTTCCCTGGATGTCATTAGGGAAAGCTTCTTCCTTCCGGCCGTACACAGAAAGTGACAGAAAACTTAAATAAAATCCCCCAAAAGATTTAGCCTCCAAGCAGCAGGTTAAGGGAAGTGTTGTCAAACAAGAAAACAACCTACAGTAGAGACTGTTTCTGTCTACTTATACCAGCCTGAAAAACTGGTAATAGACATCTATATATTACAAACACACAGCTCCTGTTTAATAAATGTATATATTTGTTTCATACATGAATAATCTGTTGTTATGGTGTTTCTACAGCTGTCCATCTTTACTGCTCTTAAGGGAAGGCAGACTTATAGGACCCAGTGTGACTAAAATATGAATAGACACACTGATATAAATATCAAGTCTTCTAAACTAAACAAATAAATAGTTTTTTTTCGTTGCCTTCCAAAATAATTCATATGCACTTTTTTCTAGTGCCCCTATCAACAGGATGGCGATGCTTTCCAATGCACATGTGACGAATCTACCACCTTTATTGTTAAGGTTTAGTTCAATTTAGGTGCATAACGTGGTTAGGGAAAGTTAGCAGTATTGGTAAAAAGAAAACAACATTAAATGGTACTGCGGCACGATTTTGAAAAAAATATGTAATTGCAATTATTTTGACTGATATTGCAACTGCGATATGATTCGGGATATTAGAGGGAATGATCATTTTCACATCATTATTCTCATTTTCACACTGAAATAATTCTGGTGTGATTTTTGTGGGGATCTGTACCAAACAAAGATGTTTTCTTAACTCAGGACATCTTTGCAGCACCACAATATTTAATTTAAAATGATATTTTGACACATTTGATCAAATATTGTGATTTTAACAAATAATGTGTTTTGAAAACTGCAGTAGGCCATATTGTGATATCGATATAATTTGTATTAATTGTGCAGCCTTATTAAATGGTTAAAAAAAAGGGTTACAGTAACATGCTCCAGTGTCAAAAAACATTTGCGTGCTTTGTATTTGTCGTATTTCTCAACATCTCCAGTGTGCTTGCCAAGCTTTTGATGGGACACCCTATTGACCGACCACACACAAAAATCCATACACCACTGTTGTGGCCTCGTTTGTAGTACTGAGCGGCAAAATCAAATGTGAGGATTCGTCGATGTCGCCATCAACTACGATTTTCCATTTGCTGTAATGGAATACAACAATTGACCAATAGGTTCCACAAACAAGCACTGTGTGTCATCAAAACAACTTGCGATCATTAAACTACTCAGTAAAACAGGAAAAATGTCAGACTGAGGGATACTTTCACAACTGTTCCATGCTGTAGGCTCCAAATCATACAGGTATAAACTTAGCAAACCTTCAGCGAAGCCCCGACATTAAGAGAACAGGTCTAATCAGCAAACTTGAAAAGAGCTAATTACAGTTCCACTCCATATACGACAGTTTCTGGCCCCTGTTTTTGCACCTAGAGCACTGCTGATATTGGACCACCCAACCTTTTCCTAAAATTAGAAAGAACAAACATTTTGAGATTACATAACACACATCACGTAGGTACACTTAAGCACTTTTTTCTTGCTGATCTAGCCGTTAAGGACTTACTAATGTGCTCAACGTTGCTGAGCAGCAGTATTGAATTACCCTTATGGTTGAGTCACACACCCCATTCATTTCAATGACAAAGGTGACAAGATGCATTTGCCTTCTGTTGTCTTAAATAGATCCCGCCTCATTTGTGCCCCATAAAGTTCCCTCTGGTTGAACTTTGATTCGTGAAGTGGTAAGACTCACCGTTGTTCAGCCAATTTGAGAGAGAATGGGACTGATTTTTTGTTTAGGAGGTAATGATAGTTTCTGTTTAGTCGTGTTTTTATACCGTAACTGCAGGATCAGAGAGGACAAGCAGCAGAGTCAGGGGAATGCTTCATGGCAGTGAGTGCAAAGACGGTAATAAAGATAAAATGATGCATTTATTTTCATCTTAAGGAATAATAAAGTTAGTTGGCTCTAGCAGCTCTAACTCTTCAGGTTGTACCTGTTTTTCAACACTGTGCACGAGTACATTCTGTCCAGCCAATATTAGTAAGCCATACCAAAATTCCTGTACAGGAAAGTAGCTATTACCATCTCCCAATGTGGTCCACTCTAAGTGTAAAATGAGGTGAGGATTAACTCAAATTTGACAGGAATTGGGGAGGAAAGAGGCATTGTAAAAGTGTTTTTACACTAATATAATAACTTTGAAACTGAGGAAAGAAAATAAGTTTAATAAAATGGAAACAAACAACTTCTCTTCTTGCAATCAGCCTTTTAATCAACTTTGCTTTCAATTTCAAAGTTTCGTTTTTGCTCATATCATCATAGCATTGCTTCTAGATAGCAGTAAGTTATTAAGAGAAAATGATAAAGCAGTTTCGTTCCATTACAATCAAGTTTCAATGCCAAATAAGGCTTTCATTTCTGTCTTGTTTTCACTCATTTCTCATTTCTCCCCTGCATGACTCAGAAATGTCTGGCCATAAAATTAAAGCCAATAAAGTATAAGTTTTCAAAAAAGACACCTCCTTTGCTTCTTTCCATGATATCCCATACATCTGCGGCTTATGATTTCTATCCTACAAAAATATTTAGACAAGGCTGCGCTTTGTGAAGCAGGCTTGGATCCTGAAATGACTTAATTATGAGTAAATCACACAATCGATATGGTATTTGCATGTACGTTGAAAGAGCTGCAATGGGAGTTAACACAGAGCGGACCATTAGGCCCTATCTGATTACAGTGCTGTTGTGGTTTGATCCCGCCAAGACCTTCTGTACTAACTAAGAGCACAAACGCAGGGCAATTGACTTGGCCAACGTTGAGAGGTTTCAGATGGCTTTCATTTTACAAGGGTATGGCAAAATGTGGTACAACATGAGCCAGGATACACAAGAGAGAAACTAAACCGTAATGTGACAGCAAATCCTCTGCTCAGGGGAGTTTTTAATTGCTACACAGAGATCTGGAGGTTATTCCTGGAACCAGTCCGCCTGAAGAAAAGTAGTGCTCCACATAGGAAGCCAGAATGCCTCTGCTGGTGTATGGTGAAATACGCCACAGCCATGTTAGAGTGAATAACAATTATCATTTAACATACGTTTTCATCAATTTGATCTGACTGTATTTGTCCTAAATCAGGATCATTACCTGCCACGGTTTTTGTATTGTGAGGGTGTGCAAAGTCGCATCAAACAAGGCACAAAACGAAAACAAGATGTCTGGGATGTCACAGCGAGGACATTTTCCCACTGGTTAATAAACTTGTGACAACGCCAGTGTTACCGATCAGACCGGACATTTTACAAGAATTGACGACGGTCGATATATGTAGAGCGCTAACTTTGATCTCTAAGGTTCCTCTTCGTTCAAGCTTTTGCTGTGGGGCCACAAGCTTGTACCT
>CAKALG010003531.1:0-12730 GCA_916700815.1 Helicolenus hilgendorfi
GGCGTGGGGGGCTCTGGCAAGCAGTCCCTCACCAAGCTCGCTGCATTCACTGCTGGCTGTGAGGTTGTAAAACACAAGAACCATGTGGTGAAGGGCAAACGATTCTCAATGACGAACAGATGTCAAACATTTATTTCACAGATGTAAAAGATAAAAGTCATACTTGTTCCAATTACACTTAAGGCAGAGCAAATAGACTTTTCATTAACATGTTCACTACTAGACACCACAAGTGTCATGTCAAGCAATGGGGGCATCTTCGTTTTGAATAGTTGACTCATACCTTCAGTGAAGCATTGGAACAAGAAGATTTTGAATAAAGTTATAGGTGACTCTGTCTTCCAATTTGGAAACAGAAGTCTTCTAACTTTAAAGCTGCTAAAGGAAAAATTGAAAATTAGGGTTTGAAAGGTTAAGCAGCATTCAACTACTGTATACCTGTCATCTTTTTAAAAGTGTCTCTTAACTCTGATTTCTATGTTGTAAAACATCACATATAGAGAAATATTTGCAAAGAAATCTCCAGCATCTACTAATGGGACCTGCTTTTCCCAGGTGTTCGAGATAACACTCAGCAGAGGATACAGTGAGTCAAACTTCCGTGATGACCTGAAAGCGCTGTACTTGAAGCTCGGCATTGAAAATAAGAAGACAGTGTTCCTCTTTACTGATGCCCATGTTGCCGAGGAAGGCTTCTTGGAGCTCATTAACAACATGCTCACCTCAGGTTGGATATCACTCTAACCTCCTGGCTCACTCTACATTTATGTTTCTCAAAAGCTGCAGCTGTAGTACTGATTGTGCTCTGTCTTTATAGGCATAGTTCCTGCATTGTTCCCTGATGAAGAGAAGGAGTCCATTATTAACCAGCTTCGTGATGAAGCTCTTACGATGGGAGTAGGTCCTTCTAAAGAGAGTGTGTGGCAGTACTTTGTCAACAAGAGCGCCAACAATCTACACGTTGTATTAGGCATGTCTCCAGCGGGAGACACCCTGAGGACACGCTGCAGGAACTTCCCAGGTGAAATGCGGTGTCAGGTTTCACTTGGTTTTATAATAATTTCTGATTTTATTTCACTAACTGTGTGTACTTTTTACCTCAGGACTGATGAACAACACTGTGATAGACTGGTTCCTGCCATGGCCTCCACAGGCGTTACTTGCAGTGGCTCAGTCTTTCCTTGGTGTGTAATGACACTTATTTATATATATATTTTTTAAATGTATTTGTCATGGAAAAGTTAATATGAATTTACTTTATGTAAATGAATTGTAACGAGACATACAGCTAGAATATTATCCCTATATTTTGAGAATTTCTTTTTAAAATTCACAGAGTTATGTTATTTATTTTTTTCTACAGGTGAAAGTCCAATGATTCCCGAGGCACACTCGGCAGCAGTGGTAGCTCATGTATGCATGGTCCATAGCTCTGTGGGTGACTACAGCAAGCTGTTCCAGCAGAAACTCAGACGTTGTAACTATGTTACTCCAAAGAACTACTTGGACTTCATTAGCACCTATTCTAACCTCTTAAAGGAAAAGGACCAAGATATTCTGGGTGAGAAGATGGAAGATTTTAGAAATGATGTGCCTCTGTGTATAGGGTTAGACAGGTGCCACACGGCTACTGTGCATTAATATATTTGTGATTATTTGAGAGACTTTGTTTTGCTAACTTGTTCTACGTTCCAGCTCAGTGCAAGCGTCTAGAGGGAGGTTTGGATAAACTGAAGGAGGCCAGCAAGCAGCTGGCTGAGCTGAATATCAAGCTGGCAGAGCAGAAGGTGGTCCTCGCGGAAAAGTCCACAGCTTGTGAGGCCCTGCTGAATGAGATCGCCACGAACACGACTGTAGGTCAGTGAATACCTGCATCTCTTTACTCAGGATTATGATAAACACAGTGTGCTGTAGGCTTCGGAAACTAAACACAGCCGTTACAAACTACTCATCAATAAGGTTTCATTTCCTAGCGGAGGAGAAAAAGACCCTGGCTGAAGACAAAGCCAAAGAGATTGAAGAGCAGAACAAAGTGATAGCTGTTGAGAAGAAAGACGCTGAAAGTTCACTGGCTGAGGCTATGCCGGCATTAGAGGCAGCCCGCCTCGCCCTGCAAGACCTGGAAAAATCTGATGTCACAGAGATCCGGTAAACTCTCCTCCTTACTCAGAGCATCGTTTTCATTCTGTTAAAAGCGATGATATAGCTAAGTTCATCAGGGTGAATGAATAGATAAACAGTGATGTCCGTAATGTAGACACCCATACTAAACCTCTGTAAAGAAAATGATAACCCAAAACGTACTGTATGTAGAGTTGATTTGATATTCTAGAGTGTTTATTCAAGCACCGATAAATCATGCAAAACTTGACACTGAAGATACCTGACCAAAAAAGCTAACTTGCCTCATCTATTAATCAATACGCTCCCTCTGGCTGCCTTTTCTGCTGGTCCATTTTGCAGATCCTTTGCCAAGCCACCCAAACAGGTGCAGGTGGTTTGTGAGTGCATCCTGGTGATGCGCGGCTACAAGGAGATCAACTGGCAGTCAGCCAAGGGGATGATGTCCGAGGCTAACTTCCTGCGCACGCTGATGGATATGGACTGTGATTCCATAAATAACATCCAGGTCAGGACTGTCAAAGGTAAGTGGGCTTCATGTTCTATGAATAATAATACCCATATACTGCATATCATAGTGGCATTTGTGTTTGCCAAGTATGTTTCAGTTGTTTTCTTTGCAATTCCCCCTGGCTAGGCTTCCTAAAGAACCTCCAGACGAGCTTTGAGGAGATGCAAGCTATCAGTAGGGCTGGCTCAGGAATGCTCAAGTTTGTCGAAGCTATCATGGGTTACTGTGAGGTCTCGAGGGAGATAAAACCCAAGAGAGAGAAGGTAATGTAAGGGTTGTACATGCTAACATCATGCTCTATAAGAAGGAACACACCTTAAACAGCCATATTTCTAACATTTGTTTAGGTGGCACGTCTGGAGAAGAACTTCTTTCAGATTAAGCGGGAGCTGGAGCGCATTCAGAGTGAGCTTAATGCTATCCAGACAGAGTTGCAGGCTCTTAGAGCGAAGTACCAAGCTGCTATCGAGGAGAAACAGCTGCTACAGGAGGAGGCTCAGCTCATGGAGAGGAGGCTAATAGCTGCTGACAAACTCATCTCTGGCCTGAGCTCTGAGAATGAACGGTGAGGCTGCAGAAGATGCAACACAACAGGAGTAACAACACTTGAGCTAACCTAATCAACCCTGCTGAGAGTTGCTTCTTTTTAATCTATTTTTCTTTATCCCTTTGTGTTTCCACCTATCTCTCTTTATTTTCAACTATCACCACTCAGGTGGACGCAAGATTTGGAGGAGTTGAAGCAGCGGCACGTGCGTCTCCTGGGTGACTGTCTGATCTCTGCTGCTTTCCTGAGCTATGTAGGGGCCTTCAGCTGGGACTTCAGGAATGAAATGGTTTACCAAGTATGGGTTAAGGATGTGCAGGAGAGAGGCATCCCCTTGAGCCAGCCTTTCAAAGTGGAAAACCTTCTGACTGATGAGGTAGAAATCAGCAGGTGAGAAGGAGTGTGTTCTCACGAAACAATGTACAATATGAGTTCTTGCATTCGAATGATAGGAATTAAGTGTTTTAGTAGCAGGGTAGGTGTTTGTTGCACATATGTGGATTTGTCTGTATTTTGACTGTACACTGACTAACTGTGTGTCAAATACACCCTGTGTGACAGATGGGGCTCAGAGGGCTTGCCTCCAGATGAGCTGTCAGTGCAGAATGGGATCCTCACAAGCAGAGGGAGCCGTTTTCCCATGTGTATTGACCCACAGCAGCAAGCCCTCAACTGGATTAAGAAGAAGGAAGAAAACAATAACCTCAAGGTACAAAAAGTTAAATTCAATTCTTGTTCAAGTTATGTGTCATTACTGATCACAAGTCCCAAAATGACTTGCTTTAGTTAGCTTCCCACTGCTGACAGCCCCAGAGTCAGCACTTTAGAACATAGGTGCCAGTTTCTGTTTCTGTTATTAACCATCAGCACATAGGCCCACAGCTAGTAAATATAAAAATTGGATTTGTTTTTCACTCACAATTGACATTACTACTTCTTTATAAGGAAAGTGTTACTTGTTTTGCAACGTGGGCTATGTTGCTATGATGCTCAGCCTTCTCCGTGGGTGCTCGGGCCCGGAAGCACCCACGGAATCGACGCCTATGCTTTTGGAAAGAGTCACAACACGCTGTCCTGACAGTGTCATCATCATTTTTTTCCCCCAGATCTCATCTTTCAATGATCCAGACTTCCTGAAGCAGCTCGAGATGGCCATCAAATATGGCTTCCCATTCCTTTTTCAAGATGTGGATGAGTACATCGACCCTGTGATTGACAATGTCCTGGAGAAGAACGTAAAAGGAGCACAGGGCCGACAGGTCGTCACGCTGGGTGACATGGAGGTGGACTATGATCCCAACTTTAAACTGTACCTCAACACCAAACTGTCTAACCCCAAATACTCCCCATCAGTGTTTGGCAATGCCATGGTCATTAACTATACTGGTAAGATTGTTCGGCATGGCTACCATAGTTTTTGTCTGTAACATTTGAACAGCATGTTCTAAATGCTTCGTCTGTCTGTGTCATTTATTGTATCTATGTCATGTGCAGTGACTCTTAAGGGTCTGGAAGACCAACTGCTGAGTGTTATCATGGGCTTTGAGAAGAAGGAGCTGGAGGAGCAGCGCGAGCGATTGATCCAAGAGACGAGCAACAATAAGAAGCTGCTGAAGAACCTCGGGGACTCCCTGCTCACAGAGCTGGCCACATCTACAGGCAACATGTTGGATAACACAGAGCTGGTTCACACTTTGGAGGAAACAAAGTCGAAAGCCAGTGAGGTTAGTTTGGCTACAGCAAGCGCCTGTGAAGTCATAGAAGGATAGCGTTTTCACTGAAGTTGTTAATGCTAGTATTTTCCTTGTTTGATGTTGTGATCGTCAGGTGTATGAGAAACTAAAGTTGGCTGAGAAGACATCTGTGGACATTGATAATCTCCGAGACGGCTACCGACCTGCTGCCAAGCGCGGTGCTATCCTGTTCTTCGTACTGACAGAGATGGCTCTGGTGAACAGCATGTACCAGTACTCTCTAGCCTCCTACCTGGAAGTGTTTGACTTTTCACTACGCAAATCTCTGCCCGACTCCGTCCTGCTCCGAAGACTGAAGAACATCATGAACACGCTGACATACAGTGTTTATAACTATGGCTGCACAGGTAAAATAATAATGATTGAATGAGGGAATGAATGGAAAAGGTCAATTTCTTATGATATATTTATGATTACTTTGTGGATATTATAATCTGAACTGACTTCATATCCTTAGGTCTGTTTGAGAGACACAAGCTGCTCTTTTCCTTTAACGTGACCATCAAGATTGAGCAGGCAGAAGGGAGGGCACCTCAGGAGGAGTTGGAGTTCTTTATCAAGGGTGAGATATCCAGAGAAGTTGAACTCATCTAAAATGTTTTAGTAGAACCTCAGACAGATGTGTATGCAAACAATGTTCAAAGCAAATGTGAAAAGTTTTTCCACCTCATATCTAAAGGTAATCTATCCCTGGAAAAGAGCACGCGCAAAAAGCCTTGTGATTGGCTTGCAGACCAGGGCTGGGAGGACATAGTGAAAGTAGCAGAGCTCTTTCCTGAGCAGTTTGGCTCTCTGCCTGATGACTTGGAGAATTATTCCACTGACTGGAAGTCTGTAAGTGACCACGGTGACAGGAATAACCATAAGCATTTTACTTAATCGGTTGAGAGTTTAACCTTCATAAATGTTCTCCTCAGTGGTATGACTTAGACGCACCAGAACAGGCTCCATTCCCCATGACATATAAGGAGAACCTGTCAGCCTTTCAGAAGCTGCTGTTGCTGCGCTGCTTCCGTGTTGATAGAGTCTACAGAGCTGTGACCGACTACATCACTATCACCATGGGCGAGAGGTGAGGGATATATAGTGTATACTGTATATGTATATAATGTCACTGTGTATACAGTATATACAGTGTATGTACACACCACTGTAGTTACACTGTTTAATTTGACTAAACACAATTATTCGACAATGTTGGCAGAACATGTATTTATTTAAGCAGAGAGAAGTCAAGCCCTGAGTTTCTACGTGTTTTCTTGTGTTTCTGCTCAGATATGTGCAGCCCCCTGTGATCAGCTTCGATGCAATTTATGAGCAGAGCACACCTTCCTCCCCCATTGTCTTCATCCTGAGCACCGGCTCTGACCCAGCCGCTGACCTCATGAAACTAGCAGAGAGGTCCGGCTTTGGAGGCAACAAGTTCAAGTTTCTTGCTATGGGCCAAGGCCAAGAGAAGGTACTGAAGACTTCTTTTCCATATCACAGCTGCGAAGCTTTAAGTATGGTCAAGTGGAACGAGTTTAGGGATCAGGAAGTAGTGGTGCATGAAGTACCTGAAAGTCACACTTGAGTAAAAGTACAGATATCTAACCAGAAAATGACCTTAGTAGAAGTTAAAGTCACCTATTAGAGTATTACTTGAGTAAAAGTCTTACAGTATCTGATATTTACTGTACTTAAGTATTGAAAGTAAAAGTACAAGTAAATGCTGCTATAAAAAAGCAAGCAAGTCCGAATTTTGAGATTTATGAAGTTTATTCCTCTTAACATTAGCACCACCTTAAAAATCAAGGCTACATTACACTTAAAGAAAAACAAGGTCTTCACAACTTAAAGGATTTAAAGAACAAAATCCAGTTTTTCCTTCCCTCGTAGTCGCAAATAGCATGATCTGACATGCAGCCTGTTTGGACTTGAGCGCAAATCGAAACTTAACTACGGCTTTGAGAGCACTTTGTTTACACTTGCCCATCACGTGAATGACGTAACGTGCAAGCTAGGCCCACTGATTCACCAAACCTGCATGCTTGCAATGAGTAATGAGTAACGAAGATGCTTAGGGAAAATGTTTCGGAGTAAAAGTACACATTTTATTTAGGAAATGTAGTGGAGTAAAAGTGAAAGTTGACAGAAATATAAAAACTGAAGTACAGATACTCCCTAAAAATAATGAAGTACTGTAACAACGTATTATTAATTTGCTACAGTACACCACTGGTAGTCACACTAAGTAACGTTATCGTTAAGATTAGGCATTGATCTCAAATGGTTAAGTCAGTGGTTCCCAAACCTTTTCTACAGAGCCCCGCCTTTTGTAGATAAAAAATATTTTCAAGCTCCCCCCTAGGTCAGTGAAGAACCATGCATCATTAATATTTAGCCTCGCCGTGCTCCTCCTTTTATAACTCTGGGCCCCCCTAAGGTGTCCCGCCCCCCAGTTTGGGAACCACTGGGTTAAGATTAGGATAGGTCGTCGGGCAGCAAGTCTCGCAAGAGTTTTCGCACGTTGGGGGTTACCTTCTAAACACGACCTACAGTAAAGATGTTGAGGGTAACTGTCTTCTGTACCTGTGATAAAGGTGGCGCTGCAGTTGCTAGATATGGCGGTGTCTCGTGGGCAGTGGCTGATGCTACAGAACTGCCACCTGCTGGTAAAGTGGCTGAAGGAACTGGAGAAGTCCTTAGAGAGGATCACCAAGCCCAACCCCAACTTCCGCTTGTGGGTCACCACCAACCCCATTAAGGATTTCCCCATCGGCATACTGCAAAAGTCTCTAAAGGTGAAACACATTTTCTCTTTTACTTCAGCAGTGTTTTTTTAGATTTTTTTTTGTAGATGGCCGGGTTTCTAAGATCCATTAGCGGGCACAAGGATTTCCTTAAATAGGTGTTGTGTTTAAATGTTTTTAATCTATACGTTGGGAATACGACAATGTTACAAATGGCTGGTTCAGACTGGTGTTTTGATGGTAAACATTTAGCAGAGAAACTACAATAATAATAGAGACAGGATTTTAAAGATGTCAGTGTGTTTACATGTACTTTTAATATGGTGTGCAGGTAGTGACGGAGCCTCCCAACGGTCTCAAGCTGAACATGAGAGCCACGTACTCTAAAATCACCCATGAAGCCTTGACTGCATGCCCTCACCCTGCCTTCCCCAGCCTGGTGTATGTGCTGGCCTTCTTCCATGCTGTGGTGCAAGAGAGACGCAAGTACGGCAAGATCGGCTGGAACGTCTCCTACGACTTCAACGAGTCTGACTTCTTCGTAAGTGGCACAGGAGTCATTTTCACTTTGTTTGAAATAACTGATTTTGTTTGATTATTAGTCTAGTATCTTTAATATTTCAAACAATAAACAATATAACTGTTTTCACAGGTGTGTATGGAGATCCTGGACACATACCTGACTAAAGCTCACAATCAAGGAGACAGCAACATTCCCTGGGAAAGTCTTAAATACCTTATTGGGGAGGTCAGGCTAACTTCATTGTGTTTCAATATATTGTATATCTATTATCTTGCTGGCTACGTTTATCATGTCGGTATAATGTTCTATAGGTGATGTATGGCGGGCGAGCCATAGATAGCTTTGACCGCAGGATCCTGAATGTCTACATGGATGAATACCTCGGAGACTTCCTCTTCTACACCTTTCGGCGCTTCCACTTCTTCAGCAACAAGGACGTAGATTACAAGATCCCTCCAAATGGGCCCAAGAAAATATATGTTG
The DNA here is from genome assembly GCA_916700815.1 of Helicolenus hilgendorfi. Taxonomy (NCBI): domain Eukaryota; kingdom Metazoa; phylum Chordata; class Actinopteri; order Perciformes; family Sebastidae; genus Helicolenus; species Helicolenus hilgendorfi. The sequence continues at coordinate 8,672 of CAKALG010003531.1, forward strand.
GTCAGTCGCTATTTTCATTACTTTTCATTCTGTTATCTCTTATCATCGCTCACAGCTTTACCCTGCTATCTGTTACAGATGAGATTGAGTCCCTGCCACTGGCGAACACACCAGAAGTGTTGGGTCTTCATTCCAATGCAGAGATAGGATACTACACACAGGCAGTCAAACACATGTGGACTCACCTAATAGACCTGCAGCCTCAGACAGGTAGGATTTATTCAGGTGTAATCGATTTTAAAGGAAGAAATTGTAAAGTTGCTTGCCTCCATATTGAATTCTGAGTGCCGGAGAGCATCCCAGGAAGTAATATTTACTATTTTCAGAAGGAGAAATCCATACTGTTGAAGGGTGTTTTCCTTAATCTCTTTGCCACCTTGCTGCCAAGCGCTTCCTCTCTTGTGGCCTTTAAACACTCTCTAATGCCTCAGGTGAATCTGGTGGAGGCATCAGTAGGGACGAGTACATCAGCCAGGTGGCCGAGGACATTCAGAATAAGCTGCCCAAGTTATTCGACATGGACTTGATCTGTAAAAGGTGTGGCACGAACGTTTCCCCAACCTCAGTGGTGCTGCTTCAAGAGCTGGAGCGCTTCAACAAGCTAGTGGTCCGCATGCATCGCTCTCTGGCTGAGCTGCAGAGGGTGAGAAGGAGGGACAGAGGATAACAACATATCAGGGAATCAAACAGACAGGTCTTGTTGTTCTGATTCTCTTGTGTCCCCCAGGCCTTGGCTGGTGAGGTAGGTATGAGCAGTGAGTTGGATGAGGTCGCTCAGGCCCTTTTTAATGGTCAAATCCCTGCCATTTGGAAGAAGTTGGCACCTGACACTCTGATGTCCCTCGGCAACTGGATGAGCCATTTCAAGAGGCGTTATGAACAGTATAGCTACTGGGTGAGGACGGACACACACTATCAAATCTCTTATACACTGATAACCTTTTGTATTTTGGCATTACAGAATAATTAACTAACAAATGTATCTTTATATCTGATGTTTATGTGTATCTTGTGTCCACCAGGTGAATGAGAGAGAGCCAAAGGTCATGTGGCTATCAGGACTCCATATCCCAGAATCCTATCTGACCGCCCTGGTCCAAGCCGCATGCAGGAAAAATGGTTGGCCTCTGGATCTTTCCACGCTGTACACACAGGTGACCCAGTACCGCAGTGAGGATGAAGTCACAGACAGACCTGGACAGGGTAATGAGACAACACTCACCCTTTGCAGCGTAATTAGTGGTGAGTTATAAAGACTGATGGTGTTTTTTTCCCTGCAGGCTGCTTTGTGTCTGGCCTGTATCTGGAGGGAGCAGACTGGGACACGGAGAAGAGCTGCCTGGTGAAGAGTAAACCAAAAGTTCTGGTTGTTGAACTGCCCATTCTCAAAGTCATCCCCATAGAGGCACGCCGCCTCAGGTTACAGGTGTGGACCACAGGCACTACAGGCCTCCATACATACAGTACTTTACTTCACTATTCTGATGTTTTTTTCCTAACTGTCGTGTGCATTTGTATGTGTTTTTTTTTGTACCGCAGAATACGATACGGACGCCAGTGTACACCACGTCTCTGCGGAGGAATGCAATGGGTGTGGGGTTGTTGTTTGAGGCAGACCTGTCCACCACATTGCACATCTCCCACTGGGTGCTCCCGGGAGTCTGTTTATGCCTCAACGCTGACTAAAGGCAGCCCTCAGCCTCACTGAGCTGGTTAACTTTCACACAGTTTTAGATTACAGTTGATTAATAACAACGGGGTCTGCTTTTTACAGAGAGAAAAAAAAACTGTCTGATTTATAGGCAGATTGCAGGAAACCAAATAAGTTATGATGAAAAATACATATTTTGTTCATATTTTGAAAAATAAATTGATAGAGACGCAAAAGAAAACTAGATTTTTGACTCATTATCTACTTGATATATTTCCTCACTAGATGGCAGCACACAACAGTACTGAGCTCTTCACTCTGGGCAGCAGCTCCAGGGATTTCTCTTTGGTGTTACAGTGGGCTAAATTGCCAACAGGCTATAGTGGGTCATCTTTCAGGCCTAGAAGTCTACTACTTTTTATTAATGAATAAACGTTTGCAAATTCAGTTCAATCTAACTTTTCTCTTTCTAACGTAATATTTCAGAATTGTGTCCATTCCTGAAAAGGACAGTAGCTGCTGAATATTTCTGCTGAGGTTGTAAAGGGAACATAATCTGCTGCATACAGCGGAAAATGTACCATTGACCAAAGGCTGCTAAAGTTTTCCACTTTACCCAAGTAGCTTTTCAGCTGTTCTCTGCAGTATAGGAAGCAGTGTATGCTTTACTGTAACATTTAACCAACAGATCCAGTGCAGCTCTGAGTAATCGAGGCTGCTGAGGTCAGCATGCCAAAGCAGGTGAAGTTTACCCTAAAAATCAAACAAACCCCCGGTGGATCTGGCAGCTGGTGTTGCAGTGAGGTCACAGAAACACAGAAATAAAAACACTTTTGGGCCCTAACGCATGCATCATACATCATGTAGTTGTGCGAGTGCAGCTGTAATCAACAACCAGCAACATGAAAATATGTTACATTTACATTCAAGTATCTTTCCTTAAAAGTCCTTAGCCTCATATGAGATCACTGTCATGCCCCTCATTACTGTATTGTGTAGCCTTTAAGAACCCCCACAACCCCCCCTCTGAATGGCAGAGGGCAAAGGTTAGACAGGCCCCTTCTCAGCTTTAACTGGTGTGACTATCATAAAGAGTGACGATCAGGACATGTTTATGAGCAAACACAGGAGGGGAGGAATTGTGTTTCCCTGTTGAAAAGAGGGAAAGAATGGTGTGTTGTTTAATGAACCTACACTTTATATGAGTGAGCAGCAGTAAATGCACACCTCCACAGACAATAGGTAGTGCTGCTCTTTTTGTTTGCACAGTAAAGAGGAAGGAAATTATGGAAGCAGGAGAGGAATAAGGAAAAGAAATCCTCAATGGAACCGACCCCCGTCTCCCTCCTCAGAGGTCAAAATTATTTTCAGCTGCTCGTGACTGGAGGGATTTACATTAACCCTCACTGCTCCAGTTCCTGTTGGCACCATTGCCTGCCTGCGCTTAGTGGCCTCGTAAAATGCCATGGGTGCTGTGAAACAAAAAACTCTGACACATCATTTTCCAACCTTCCCCCAGCCCCCCAATCCCAAACAGTTTCCGTTGGTTGTGATTGAGAGCAGGTGGGCTTACTAAGTCCCATTCAAGTGCATGCAATGTGTGCCGCTTTCTGCCTGTGGTATGGGGGGTGATTAGTGCCAGTCTGAACGGCTGCATGTGAGTGTCGAAGTGTTAACACTATCTCTCATTAGCTGAGAACTTCACCAAAACTAACATACTAGCCAGTTGCATAAGTGCTGCATATTTTGCAGCTGGAGGGACTTGCAGCCCAGCCCATGATGATGGGGCCTGAGAGGTGTAGTCACCCCCAACCACAGATACACGTCTCGGGGCCCCAGTTTTTGGTTGCAGTGCCAGGTGTTTAGTTTGGAGCAGGACCGCAGCCCTGTGGTTGCTGGCTGCTTGCACTGTAAACCTACATGTCCCACATGTATGAGCTGATGGAGGTTACAGTAACCTCAACTATTCTCCTGCCACTGTCTGCAGCCTGGGTACTGATGGCTTTGACAGAGAGGCTGCAGACAAATAGGCAACCATAGATAGATCAGCCCGTTCTCAGTCCCTGGGCGTCAAATACTGACTCTTTGTCACGGCGTTCAATAACCTACCAAAAGGCTCCCTTTAGCGCCGGTATGTGACGAACTCGGCTGTCAATGTAAACCCATCCGCGGCAACAGTAAGAGTGCACGGGGAAAGTGCTGCGGTGACGTAGGTTAAAGAGCGAAAGGGAAACACATTGGGTGGGTATGAGGGGAGGTGGATGGGTCCAACAACACAGGGCTTTCATCCAGGAGGCTGCTGTTCACGTCCAATGTGTTAAGTTTCACTTTAACTTTAAGGCCCTGACGCACCAAGCTGATGGGCCGTTGGTGAGCGTCCATCGGCCTACATATTTCGGTGTGTCCCG
>CAKALG010003532.1:0-12562 GCA_916700815.1 Helicolenus hilgendorfi
CCATGGCGTGGCGGCCAAGGTAGAAGACCGTGACCGAGCTGATGACCAGACAGGCCACCAGCAAGTTCTGTTTCAGCTTGCCAATCATGTTGCAGACCACAGGGGGGAGAGGACAATATCACCACAGGGGCAATGTAGGGGGAGGGATGGGGAAGAAAGAACTTAAGGGTAATCAAGGTTCCCACCCTTTATGGTTGTTTGCTGGGAACCGGGCATGGATCGAGCTCCCTGGTGCACAGCAGGCGTTGAGTCCCCAGCTCCATGAGGCCTGGATTGTGGCACAAAACACAAAAGACATGCAGTTAGTGCTGATTATACACCAGGGCAACATTCCTCAAGCAAAGTTAACAACAAAACCTAATCAAAAGTACCATTTCATGTCCCCGATTTTAAAATAACTCCTGTGACAGATGTCAGCCACCAGGACACTCTGAATGCACGTCACACACATCTCAGAACAGATCTACAGAGTGAGAGAGGAGAGTGATCACCACAATCTCTTTATTTGACAGGCCTTTTGATCTCAGGCCAAAATTACTGAGTGATTTTACTGCAGACAGTCTTGAATCACAAAGTTGACACAGAACTGCTTCAAATACAATTATGACAATGAAGTAACCACCAGAAAAACGAAATGAAATCTGTCTCTCAGGCGTTTTATGGAGAGTTAGAAATAATTCAATGGTGACGGAAAGATAAATGACTAAGACTCTCTGCTGTGTGTAGAAACAAGGATTATTTCTCATCTTGCGAGACATCACTCTGGCTTGGAACCTCAGGTAGCGTATACATCATCTGTGACATTTTGCCTTCAGCCTCTAATTTTGACCTGCATGCACACAAACTCATTCTGTAGATAGGGTAATGTGTACTTGCATAAAACACCACAAGTAAAAGCTGCTGGCTTACTACAGCTTATTTGTTAAAGAGTTCTGGGGGTGTGTGCACAGAAGGGCCTTATTACAAACTGCATTCAGTCTGGTGTAAGTTTCTTATTATAGTTAAGCTTCTTATTGGAAATAGTGGTGGATAGAAAGTCATCTACAAACGTGTTACCTTAACTTGTTAACTTAAAGGCAGGGTTTACGATGTTATCCAGTATACACTATTTGTTATATTGGTTGAAATGGTCTTAACACCCCGACAGCGATCCATTACTTATGATCTCTGAAAAAGGACCGGAAAAAGAGCAGTCATCTGTAGCTGCTGTAATCCTGTAAAAACATCTACCAATCACTGCCTCACGGTCCGCTTGGAAAGAACCAATCAGATGCCTCCCTGCCTTCCTGTTCGTACTCTACCCTTGGCGTGCACCAGCCTGAACTCAAAGTGTGTCCGCCGACGCAAGTTTACTGGAGAATGGAAGAGAAAACTCAGCCAAAAGTAGCACTGCCGCGGTTACTTGTCATGAGGTAGCGTTGTTAAGTTGAGGTCCTCTCTCCGCTCTGTGTCTGTGAAGTAGTTATGATGCGGCGGTGCTCGTGCATGTGTGTGGGGGGCGTTGCCTTGGAAAGAGCCCCGAGGGGAGAGGGTGGGTTTAGACGGAGCTCCTGAGGTAATGCTACTTTCAAATTATGCTAGCTTTCCAACATCGTCGACCCTATCTTTAAGCAAACAGTGTGAGCAGCAGCATCACTGATATAATATGACGATTTAATAGCTAAGCTTGACGATCCGGAACAAGGCAAAAGTGAGCATGGCTCACATACCCCCGCTCACTGCTTGACCCCTACTAAAGTAGGGCCAAAGGTTTTGCCCTCTTTTGAACTAATGGAATTATTCTGTTTAGCACAATGTAGTTTGTTATTAGCTCACCTTCCTCAAATCCAGGGAGCCCAAAAATGTGGGCATCTATTTCTAACTCTGTCAAACATTGTTGCAGCCAAAATATATATATATATGCACTCAATGATTTTCTCACACCTCAGTTACTGTATTGCGTAAGGCTGATCAGATCACACCACTGTCACATCCTGGAAAACTTGAACATGCTAAGTTTTGACAACTACATTGCATTTGCAAACGGCAATCTTATCTAAGTGTTTACATGGCCAGGCTCCTCAGGCTCTCTGCGACATGGTGCGACAATTACAGGCCTTTGGATTGTTCCCTAGGAATACTACTGCAGGGAACTGTAAAGTATCGCAGCGCAACACCAGATGTCCTTTTTTATAAAGGGAGTTTATGGAATGTGCTGCCTATTGAACTAAAAAAAGACCAACACTTTCAACATTTTTTAAAAGGATTTTTTTAAAAGTGTGTGTCTGTGTAAGTGGGAGGAGGGTTTTATATTTGTTACTTTAAAGGCCCTTCTAGTGACGTGCACTGGAAATTAGCAGTAGCTATAAATGCAGCCTGTGATACATTCAACTGGAAGATTGTTGTGCAATTCTTTATGTATATGTATTTGTTCCTATCAAATAAATAATAAAGAAAGAAAGAAAGAAAGAAAGAAAGAAAGAAAAAATTAAAGAAAGAAAGGTCTTGTTCTGCATCACTCTGTGAGAGGGGTGATGAACCCCAGACTCCAGACCCCAGCAGACTGCCCTGCATGGTATCTGAGGGACTGTTTGGATGCATATTAGTCTTAGCAGAGCACAACAGAATGATGTAAGACACTGTCATCTTCTTTGTTCCAACTCATGAGATTTTAATTAGGGACTTTGTTACTTTCCAGCAATAGATAACTGCTAAATGACATTAAATGCCCGGGTAATCCCAAGGTCTTCACATACAGCTATGTTTAGAACTGCCTTTCTGACTACATGTGTGGCAGCCAGCGGCGACTGCTGACGAAGGCGGAAATCAACAATTTCCATCTGTGCCCAGCCCTGAGGAAACCACACACTGGCTAAAAACACTACAACTTGAAAACAGGATTATGATCAATAGAAATGAAGAAGACTGACTGCTGACTAATTCTCAAACTATCAGGTTTGGGTGGAGATGGCAACACAAAAATTCAAAAAGGGGATTGTGAGAGTTCCATCATCTAAATGCTATTCAAGAGGTATGTCCCGCCTCAACAAGAATACATGCCTGACGATATAGATACTGAATTTTAGCAAAAAATATGAGCTGTTAGGTCAAATCCAAAAATACTGGTATTGACCTGCATAATCTAGAAGCTTTTCCTAGAAAGGAACTTGGTATTACGTCTCAGGTATTATATTTGAGGGATTCTCGTTGTCATTTTTTCCTATCCTATCCTATCCTATTATAGATACAGTATGCGCCCGGTGCCAGGAGAGTGTGTATTGTCGGAACAGAGCACCGACGTGTAGCCTGTCGTGGCCAAGTCACAACAATAATTTATGACTCTCAATCGTCTAATCTGACATAGTGACCATCGTAACCGTCAAAAATATTGTGTAGTCTGATCCTGGCATAACATAAGTCCCTATATTCTGTACTGTATGTGAATCTGTTTAGCCAGGTTGGGACAGACCCGGGCTGGCTGATGCATCACCCTGCCATCTGTTTCCTCTCTGACACCATGTTGCCAACTTCTTCTCAGTGGGTTACTCATACCTAATGAGCCACATGGCTGCTGTTGCTTTTAAGCAAACATCCTCAACTGTTAACTCGTAGTTATACAAGTTAGGAGCATTTCACAACAAAACATTACAGCTAATTCCTTGCATTAGCCTCCCAGTGAGAGGGAGCTCAAGCTGCAGATAAGTGCTTCAAGTGTTACCTCTGAACTGGGACTGAGGAATGTAGAAAATGCGTAAATACTGCCAAAAGGTTCTTACAGTCGCAACATTTGACAATGTTGATTTCTTTCTTTTCCTGTCGTCAGTCTTTGTCTTTTCTTTCAGCCCACCCACACACTCTCTGTCTTCTCCTTGGTGATTCAGTGTTAAAGGGAGGGGGAAGTCACAAAGCATGCCAGGCTGCCAACACCTTTAGTCTATTAGTGGGAGTACAACAGGGGCCTGCCGTTTCCCCAAGGCTGCTGCATCTGCCCTTTAAGGGAAAGACCACAATCGGATTCATTTCTGCAGTTAGATACAATCAATCTGGGCGGCTCAGTGCAATTCAGGTCAAGTCTCACTGAGACGTAAGATCATTTTTTCAAGGAAGGCCTTACCAAAACAGCAGCTGTACAGAATGATACAGACAAGCAACCAACAACAGATATATACTCAATAACTGATAAAAGTACGATCATCTATGATAGTGAACTAAACATGTAAAGTTTTGCAGGAAATGAAAGGAAGCAAACCGGGTGAGAAACTGATCTTGAGAAGAAAGCGGTGAAAAACAAAGAGCCAAGATATGTTATTACACCTGTTCAACATGCATAAATGCGATGAAACGGTTAAACATGTAGGATAGCAACGTTTCAGTCTGCTCTGTCCGCTGTCTCTCATCCTCCACCGCTATGTTTACGCAAGCAGAGCGTGCTAGCTCGGCGGCTAACAGCTAACTGTAACCACGTGTAATAGGAGATTGCAAGTGGCTGTTTTATCAGGGTCATTTGGTGAATTTCTGTCTTAAAATCATTCTGCGCAGCATTATTGATACACCTTAACGATAACGATTTGAGATGGAGTCCCTTCAGAGGTGAAGCTTTATGAATGCCTGACTGATAACAAGCTGCGGTTGAGATTCAGAGCAGTGTCGTGTTACATCTTGCACCAGGGCTGAAATGTGTTTGTGTTAAATTAATTGAGGCTCCTCTCTCCTGTTACTGATATTGTATCCTCCGTGCAGGATATTTTCTCCATTGATCTGTTAGGGGAAGCAGCGGAGGCTGAGGCTGCTCTCCACGGAGCGACGGTGAAACCAAACCACACCAACACTTAATAACTCCGCACCTCATGAAGCGCTGGCGTGAGAGGGTCTGTGGTACTGATAAGGAAAGGAAAATAAAAGGAAACCAGGATTCCACAAAGTTTCCTTTGATCCAATTAATTGCTTGAAAAGAATGCCAGGCAGGCTAAAATGTTTCTTTGATCATAGGTTCTAATGATTAGTCGATGAATGATCACTCCATCTGGCATAGGAAGTCAGGAGCTGAACAGTCAGTTTGTTGCCTCTAAATGGAAGAGTGGAGGGATTCAAAATACACCAAAAGTGGTGGACCGAGCAGGGCGTCACGCTTTTACCCTCACATTTCACCACATAATCAAGCTCATTGAAATAACTCCTCTGATTATATTTAGAACATTATTCTCTCTAATGACGCCTGTCAAAATCATGACGTCAGCAAGCTCAAATACGTTTTTAAATCAAGTATAGACATACCCAAGTTCTACATTGGGCGGCATTAATATGCCCATTATCAGCCTGATTAATCAAGTATTCATGTATTTTTGGATCGGTGCATATGGTTGTATACATCAACCAGCTATCAATGTTCCTGCACGGACTCATTTTTTAATGTAATTCCTTCCCTAAATGTGGCACAGATGGGAGTAAACCTGCAGTTGAAAAAAGGGCAGGTCTGAAACTGCTGCTGCAGCTACGCATGATAACAGATGACACTGGAATAGCCTGGTTTCTGCTGCTTTACATCAATGACACTGTGTCCTTGTTTATAATGCCGTGTTTCCGCTGCATGGTAGGACTCGACTAGACTTTTGGTACCGAATCCTTTTCTCCATTTTGTTTCCCACTGCAGATTGTACCCCCTCAGTGCAGGCGGCATTCTCAGCTAATTGCCGTAGCAATGGCGTATGACACTACCTTGACATCCTCTTCAACAGGACACTCGCTGAATCATTTCAACAGCGACCAAACACAGAGGAATGTCTGCACTTTGTATGGCGTACTGTATGGTGTCATTTTGCGAGTTGCCATTTTTTAAAATCTGGGTCGAGTGAATTATAAATTGCAGTCGCTCTTGACAGCAGCTTGGCTATTTAAAAACTGTAGTTTTGTGCAGGATGTCCCACGTCGATTCTCTCTGACCAATCAGTGGATTGCAGTATTTAAACTCCACTTTTTAGTATCGGCTCAGTTCTCTTGGAACCTCGACTGATGTGGTACCAAGAATGCAGAGGTTCTATTGGTACCATCCTCAACTTTTGCTAATTGAAACGCAAAAATAACCGTTATAATGTGAACTGAACTGAACTGAACTGAACTGGACTGCTTGGTGACCACACTTTGCCCTGGAAAAGGACTGAGACTGATTTCAGTGCAGTTGTCCTAATTCCTAATTACTTTCCCCTGCTAAAACTAAATGCATGAGAATGGAAGGAACATGGACAATCTGTGATTGACTATCTATCACTAAAAAAGTGCATCTGCATTGGCATTCACTTTCAAAAACTCACAACATACAGCATGTCACCAATATCCTGGACCTAACATGGAATATAGTTTGGGATAATGATAATATTAGGAACCTAAATTACAATGTTCCAGAGAAACAGAAGTCATCACAGTGGCCTTGCTTGTGCAGCCCTGGTCTGCCATCCTCTTACTCACAAATGGTCCATCCTTTATTAAGTTTCCAATCAGATCTGTGATCTGGTACATTCCTTACTTCCACACAACAGCAGGATCAATCAGCAGGACTGTGGCCATTACCCTGTCCACAACCTCTGCCCCTCAGGCTCAGGCATAAATCACATGCTATGAACAAACCCAATCAACCTCCAGCTAGAATGTATAGCTGACAGGGAGAAGAGATGTCTCTCTCCAGGCAAGACAGACTCATTCCAGTTGGAGTAAAGTCACGATTCGGCCGGCGTGTGCAAACTAATCCAACGGTGTGACTGTCGGCTTCTTAATACGTGGCTGTTTCTCGGCATCCAAGCATTATCTGCAGGGATTACAGAGCAAATAAACCAGGGAAGAGGGCAAACACAGTTGCCCTCAACCCCCATTATTTGTACAAACCTTGAGTCAACCTTGGGTTCCCAGGGGATTTCATTTGCTTATGCACCTGTCACACTGTTTATGACCTGCAGGGACCTGGTCTGCGTGTTCAGAATGGATGGTGTGCAATTAAAGCTTAGACAATCTGACATTTCTTTAGAAAGGAAAAGCCCAGCCCCTTTAGTACGATTAATCTCCTTTAATGTTCGTTTAATCCCAGAGCCTGTAGCCACGGGAAACTATTTGTCTTATTTGAGTTGTATTATATTCACAGTCAGCCTAAATGTTTGAAAAAAAATTAATGAGGTGTTCTGACTGTAATGTTATGCCTGCTCCCTTTTTTCCACATGAAATATCACACACACGCCCATGAAATCACAAGCAAAGGATGCGGAAGGGATAAAGACTCAATGGTCGAATAACACAGGGAGTGGTTGCTTTATTGTGGTTCTGCCAACAGCATTAAATAGCCTTGATCAGGACCATAAAGGACGTTAAACAAACTTCCCTGCTCTGACAAGCACTTCCATTTGAAAAGGAAGTAACAGCAGTGGGTTTCTTGGCTTAATTGAAAGGTCAGCGTTTGCAAAAAACTGCATGGTTTTAAGTTCTGCCTCTGACAAGAGCATGTGGCTAAGAGCAACAACCTGCCTGTGTGCAGTGTAGTCCCATCTCCCACCCCGTTCACGGGACACGAGCTGCACATGTGGTTGCTCAGGAACACAACGGGCACGCTACTAAAACAAAACCAAACATGTAACTTTACAAAGTACGTGAGACAGATAATCGTCAGGAGGAGAGCTAGTTAATGTTAGCGGTTAGCAGCCGGTACACAGCACACTTCTGCAGCTGCTTGGCTGAATAACAGAGCTACAGTAAAAGCTAATGTTAACGGAGGTTACATTGAGTTACATTATGATGCGTTCAAGCTCTATTCATTTTGGGGAAATGTTGTTTTGAGGCAGCATCGTCCTGTCTGGGATTCTCTCACAGCAATGACCGGCTCGCTGTACATTATCCCTTACATAACATACACACTATGTGACTTTACCTGCAGACTGTCAACACCAACTGACCCGGACCAGAACAGACCTGGTCCAACTTGGTCTGATCAGTAGTCATGCCCAAATCATATTCTTCATCAGCTCAGTCACTCTAACTCTATGTTGCTGGAGTTTATCAGCAGATAGATTGTTCTTACATAAACTCAAACCAAACAAACAAGCCTTTGACAAGAAGCACTGAAGCTGTTCTGGAGGCTCGCGATGGAACAACACCTTACTAAGAAACTTTATCTTGGTTTGTCCTCTCATCTGAAACCCATTTGTATGCTGATGGCAGGTCTGGGATCTGCATTGATCTGAATGTGAAGATCCAATAGACTCAAGCATTTCTTTTTGACCTTACAAGGCTGCAGATGTGTTATATGTCACCATACTGCCTCTGTTGAAGCATCCTGCTTCCTCTATCATGAATTGGGTAAACTGTAACTCCCCCACTCGGAAAACTACTCATTGTCAATAAATGTCAGCCCGTGTCTTACTGGAGTACATGCAGTTCACACAGGAAGTGGTCACACTTCAAAGTACAGCAGTCATGTCTGCATGCAGTATCTACCATTAGCAGTATGTTATATAAATACAATTTGTAAGGCAGTGAGAAACCATCTGGGCTGCCAGGGTTGTTAGTGTTGCACCGGTGACTATTTTTATTCAGATTCTTGGTTTGCATGTTTTTTTTAGCCGACAGTATTTACAATAAATCCTACATAGATACTTCACTGCTGATTATTCTAAGTCATACTGAATTGTGTTTTCTAGTTGTCCAAGGAGGCAGTGATTTCTCTCATTTTACTACTAGTGCAGTGCGCGTTGAAAACATTCCGGTTGAGAATCAGCCAAATGTTTGTACCCTGAAATAACTTACAAACGGCCCCCAAAGCTCTTTGAAAATATGCATCTCAACTGTATACTACTTACTGTGTACTTCTACTTCAGAGGAAAACATTGTAGTACTACATTTGCCTGACACAGAAATGTTAGATTCAGATCTGACTCACAAAGTATAACAATTAAAAAAAATATGATATTCATTAAACTATCCAGCATCATGTTAGAATTAAAAGCTCCACCTTGAACAGACTTTAAGTAAATTTCAGTACATTGTGCTGATAATACATCTCGTTCACTCTTCACCTGAATGAAACATTTGAGGATCATCTTAGGCTTTGGGACACACTGATCCATATTTTTCACCATTTTATATACCAAACAACTAATTGATTAATCGAGAAAATAATCAGAGTACTCAATAATAAAAGTAATCGTTAGTTGCAGCCCTAAATCAATTATCAAAATAGTTGATAATTTTCTGTTTATCAACTAATCAATGAATTGTTTCATCAACCTGGGTGTGAGAGGCCAGACTCGTACCGGAGCGTGTCAGATTTATGCAATGTGTTTCACCATGTTTCATCATGTTGGCAATTTTTTCCCTTTACAGGAAATTTGAGTCGTTGAAAAAAGCCTGTCCTTTCACAACTACTCGCTGACTGCCAACGTTACTCGTGTTAACCAGCAGTCCACTTCTGTGTTTTGGTACGGTTGGCTTTCACACCTGATGTGAACCGTGCCCGAGCACACATGAACCATACTCCAGACCACCTATTCAAGTGGAATCGAGTACGGATCGACGAACCGTGCCCGAGTACGGTACGGAGCGTTCACACTAATCAGACGAACTGGACTTTGGGGACAAGTTTACTTGGATCCGGGCCCGTGTCCCACATTCCAAACTGCTTGCACACAGTTATACTACATCTACAAGACACAATAATAGGTCCATTCATTTCTCATTGAGATACAGCCAGTCACCAGGGAAACCTGATCAATGTGTGGGTGGTCACCAAACTTGCTGGCTCAGAGTTCAACTGTTCCCAGACACTTCTCATGAACACCATGTGTTCTTGTTTCCCATCATGTAATATAATACCACTTCTCTAGTGCTCGGTAGCTTTAACTCACAAAGATGGCAAAACAAAAATTGTGATATGTGTCAGCAGTAAACTTTGTAGCCGCAGACAACTACACAAGGCTCTGTTCTCACTCACAATCAGCCAACAAACTGTGAGGTCCATCAATCCAGTGTTTCACTATGAAAACAAGGCTGTGCAGAAGATCTACTGCTATTCTAGGAGGTTTGATGAATGTGGGCCCCCCCGTCAGTAAGTTATTGAGCAGCAAACTTCATAAATATGGGCCCTGCTTTGCAGTTGAAATCCTGGCTGGGCTCAGCGGTCACACAGCTGCTTGACTGAATGTAATAATTGTGATGCAGCAGTGGGTGCTCTTTTCAGACAAGGAAATGAGAGCATAAGTGAGCTTGAGTCCAACTGATGGAGCTCTGCAGCTGTGGAAGCCGACCCACTGAGAGCAGCCAGCACTGAGAAATACACTGAATTCAACTGGACTTGAGTCTTTTTTCCCCCTAAGACCACCTGCATACAGCAGATGTGCTCCTGGCTACCAGGACACTGGTAGACTCTGCCCCTCGCTGGCCACTGGAAACTCTCCTTTCAGCTCTCTACAAAGTAGTTTTATAAACGTTCATCCTTGTAAGCCTGCAGGCTACCATTGCATCTTTGTAACAATGTTTCTGACAGATAAGCCAAGTATTTCCTATATTTTCTTGCCGGTCTGACATCTGCTATAAGCAATGGAGGGGAATATGAAGCTATCAATGGGGCTGATCATTGCACTCAGCAGCCTGCAACATAGCCATGGTAAACAGCAACACTGCTTTCTGAGAATGATGGAAAAGTTCAGTGGGAATTTTCAGTTTTGGCACTTAATCGAGGCCACATCAGGATAAAGCAAAAGGTTTGTTATGCGTCTGACAGGACCTGGCCAGGATAATAACTCCATGTTTCCACTATGTGTGGATCTCATATTAAAGGTACTATATATAACTTTCAGAAGATCCTTGTTATTAATGACTCCCGTGGCCGTGACTGCAGTCAGCATCCTGACGTCTCTCGACGTAGTCCATTAATTCCTGATAATGGACAGCTCGTTGGGCATTATCCCTTACATAATGTTCTGTAATGTTCCTATATTTTATTTGGACCATTGGCTCCATGATGCTGACTAGCTATACTTTATCAGCTAATGTTATGAAGCAACCAAGCAGATCCATGTGCATAAGCTACTGTAAGTTACAGAAAGCCGGCCAACCATAGCTTAAGCACTCAAGAAAGTATTTTAGCTGCACACTGTTGGCGCTTTAGGGGAGCTGAAGAGAGGAAAGGCACTCAGGAGCGCACATAAACATCATATTCTTTGGATCTTTTGGAGTCCTTCACATAGAAATCAGTCCACAGGCTGTTCTAGGAAACCGAGAAAGTCTAGGAAGGTCTCCATTTTTAAGTTACGCTACAATCCGTACACACATTGGCATTATAAAGTGATTAAAGCATGTTACATATGGTACCTTTAATATACTGTATGGTGCAGACTACTTTGCATGAGCTTGACCAATGTGATTAACTGAGGCAGGGTCATTTTTTCCAACCCTTGCTGCACTCAAGAGGTCAAAACACATAGAGTATATAACCACAACACACTCCATTATCTATTATGTTATACATAACCTCAAACCAAACTCTATTTAATTAGGCTACTGCTTTTAAAATATGTCGTTCAACCCGCAAAGGAGCATAGGTCATATAAAGTCAATGTAAGGTTTATGTTTATGTTACGGGTCCCAGAATGTGGTACCACGGCAACAAAGTACAAAGCTGTAAAATACAGATAAAGTGCAGCAGCAATGAAGACACGGAAGCGTTAAGTTCGTCATCCAGATTGCATCTATATTCAAATTCACAATAACATATTCCAAACATCACCTTTCTCTGAGTGTCAGTCTCTGTTTCAGTCAATAATAACTGTGGTTTAAGGTAAGTGCAATAAACATTCATGAATCCAATTAGTCCATTAATATCACACATAACTCCCCATTTATGGTGTACTGCTTACAGTTTCATACTTAAAGCAACACAGTATCACTTTTATATAAGTGCAACATGGCTACTCTGATGATATAGTGCAAATAACAGTCATATTAAACTTGTCATAGGCAATATCTACTCTGCTACGATTCTGGACATTCAAACTCAATTTAAACATCACTATCACGCAGGAGAAATATCAAACACTTTCAATGTGAAACCATTAGGCTGTAACCAAATATCACAATATACTTCACCTTTAAACTACGTTATGTTACAGTGTAAACATAAGCAGGTGCAGCTCTGCAACATGTAACTTGCTTTTTATATAAAACACTTAATATTTATGTTGTGGTCTTCTGATTAATTCTTGCTAAGTATCTAAACCACAAAGGAAACAAATTGTCTGAAACAAAGTGTCTGTAATAAGGTAAAATATCTTGGACATTTCATTACTGAAGACATGACAGATGATGATATTTATAGGCAATGCAGCAAGATGTATGCACAAGCAAACATTCTCTTACTGAAGTGTAGTTTGTGTTCAGATAGAGTGAAGATGTCTCTATGCAGAGTATATTGTTCACCACTGTATATACAGCCCATTTGTGGTCAAACTATAAAAAAGCGAGCTTACAGAGACTTCAAGTCACATATACGTAATGATGCAGTGAGAATATTACTAATTAAAGATTATTATTAAAGATGTTGCAGTGCAAGTGA
>CAKALG010003533.1:0-11447 GCA_916700815.1 Helicolenus hilgendorfi
GCGGCGACGTGGGTGGCTCGCCGTAGAGGAGTTTGTTGTTCTGGCTGCTCGCAAAGAAAAGCTCCAAAGAACTGCAGAAGAGGAGGGAATGAAAGACAGAAGGATGAACATTAAGAATCTTTCACTACTAAAAAAACAGCACTTTTGGGATTATCAGTAATTATTCCCAGCGACCTGAATAGGAAAGAGAGGAAAGGGGAGAAATGGTGATAATGGGGGTGCTTGGTGTCGGTACACAGAAGCAGAGAGGGAACACATTAACCACAGGGCTCTTCGGGAGCTCCTGCCTCTTTTATTTAAGCTACATTGTTTAAGACAGCATCCTCCTTGCACTGAGAGCCACCCCCTCTGAAGGCCTATAAATAGCATGTCAAGTGACAGTGTGGGAGGCACGGGTGCTGCCAACAGCAACCAGCCCAGGGGAGGCCCACAGAGACATGGGGAGAGAGAAACAGAGAGGAAAGGGGAGCCAGAGAGAGAGAGAGAGAGAGAGAGAGAGAGAGAGAGAGAAAGTGGGAGAAAGAGACAGAGGTGCAGTGCAAAAAAAAAAGCAGGGGCAAAAACAGTGAGACGAAGAGGGAGGGGGCGAGAGAGGAGCAACATAGTGGATATGGATTCCACCACAGCGAAGGCTGCTGGCTGGGAGTGGGCGAATGGGAAGCCTCCAGCCCTGTATGGTGTTAGCTGCTGCAGCCATGTTGTGTCTCCTCGCCTAAATTTGCAAAAACAGTCAAAGAAAGGAGATGAGAATGGCAAATATGGGAATAGGGGAGGCTGAGAGGATAGAGGAGAGGAAAGGAGAGGAGAGGGAGTCAAAAAGAAAATGAGAAAGCACAAAAAGCAAAGTGGAGAGTCAAGAGAGGACACAAGTAAAGCAGGAAAGAGGAAAAAACGAGAGCAGGAGAAGAGAGAGGAGTAGGACAAAAAGAAGGAAGGAGAGAGGAGGAGAGGAGGAGAGGAGAGCAGGGTCTGGGTGCAAAACACCACCATCAATATTTAATACCGTAGAGCCGCTGCAGATGATGGGAGAAAGGGAGGGAGAGGGAGAGAGAGGGAGGGAGGGAGAAGATGAGGAGAGAGGGAGAGGGTGGGGTCCTGCAGCAGAGTGAAGGGTTGCCATGGTGACAGCGCAGCGGAGAGAGGAATGGTCAGACTCGTGGAAAGAAAAATAAAAGTGAGAGAACGGAAAAGGGTAAAAGAGAGGAATGAGGAAGAAGAGGAGGGGTTAGGGAGATGTGGGTGGACGCAAGGCAGGACCCAATTAACTGTGATGGTGGACAGAAGACAAGAGGAGTGGACGTGTTGGCGTGACCTCTCGCTGCCTCTCCTCTAGTCCCTTCTCACCTGGACTGGGTTGCTATGATAGCATGCTGCTTACAGACAGTCCACGTGAGAGCAAAGACAAATCCAGACACAGGGGAAGTCCCACCTTTTCACTGCACCATTACAGCACTGTTGCTGCGTCCTCAGGAGGAAAATGTGTTGAAATTTAAAACTTTGTTCCCTTTTTTAGTCGTTACAAGCTCCATGGATTGGCCTCGCAGTGAGTAATGTAACAAACCATTTTAGCTCTCCTACCTAGAAACATTTCATGAAGAGGGACTACAGTAACTCTGAAGTAACTTAATCACAACACTGCTAGAGAGGTGGGCCACGTACAGGCCCTCTGTTTTAGCTTGAGGTCGGCTGTTTCTGCTGGTTGAGACACTTTACCTGTTGTCATGCAGAGTCTAAGTTACAGCCATGCTTGCTGCCTAGCTAGTGAGGCTATATGTAGGCACAGTGGTACTTTGAGCTAGTATGGTTACAGCGACAAATGCTAACATGCTGACGTTTGGCAGGTATAATCAGTGGGCAACTCCGTGGTCTGAGAGGTGAAGCCAATGTGGAAGTGCCTTAAATTTGCATTCTTTCTAATAGCCAGCAGGGGGCGACTCCTCTGGTTGCACACAGAAGTCTGATTGTGTAAAAGTCTATGAGGACATTAGCCTACTTCTCACTTGATTTATTACCTTAGTAAACATTGTAAACATGAGTTTATGGTCTCAATAACTAGTCTTCTTCAATACAGCATGATGTTCATTTAGTAAATTATGGTCCCATTTAGAGTCAAATAGACCATAAAGCAGGGGATGCTTTACCTTGTTATTGACAGGTCGCTACCACAGCGTTGTCTGGAAGTTGTCCGTGTTTTCGTCTTACAACTTTAACCCTTTCACAGTGTGTTTTCAGTTCATGAAAGTTAATTATAATCTTTTTGGTCACCTAAAAAATGTCCTATTCAGCATTAGGTTGTGCTTAGCTCCACCCTCTCGTGTCACCTCTGGCTGTAAAAGACCAAGATGGTGACGACTAAAATGCCAAACTCGAGGCTTCAAAACAGCAGTCCACAAACCAATAGGTGACTACATCCACTTGTTATATACAGTCTATGGGTATAATGTTTACCATTTTTACCATCTTAGTTTGGCGTGTTAGCATGCTAACATCTGATACTTAGCTACAGCTGAGGCGGATTGCAATGTCAAAAGTTTCGCGAGTATTTGATAATAAAGTTTATTGAAACTGACCTGATGATGACGCTAAAAGAAAAGTCAGAGGATCATCAAACTCAGTAAGATTCATCCTTTGGGGTCTATGCATATCTGTACAAAACTGTATGGTAATAAATGCAATAGTTATAGAGATAAAAGATATTTCATTCTGGATCAAGGTGGTGGACCTACTAACTGAGCTTCTAGCGTGGCTAAACAAGTGCTGCTAACTGGTATTCAGATTAATTGGACCCACCTTTGTAGCAGTGTTTGCAACTGTTACATCAAAGTTAAAGGCATTTTTTATGAACTACAGCTGAAGACTACATTCCACAGATGAGGAATCAAAACCAGACACACTATACAGTAAATGTGAGGTGACGAAATTGCATTTTCGTGTAATAAATGACCAAACAAATAAAACAATGTGTATACACACAGAGTAAGCAGAACAGAACATAAAACATTGGGTTAGTGTGGACGATTTCATACCGGTGAACTCAACTTAAGCCTCTTGGAATCTCTGGGGATCACTCACCGTGCTGGGATGGCACTGATGGGCTTCTTGTAGATGCAGATGAGCTTGTCCAGCACTACGTCAGCGCTGGTGAAGACGCGGTAGGAGTGGAGGAAGGTGTTCAGGAAGTCGATGGAGAGGAAGCGCAGGTCAGTCAGCCTCTCCAACAAGCGTTCCACGCTGGCGTAGCGTATCTGCAGCACCTTGCAGGAGTTCATCATCTTGCTGAAGCGAATGTCGACATCATCGCAGTACAAGCTGGTGTCCGACCTGCGTTGGGGTTTAACTGAGGTTAGGAATGTGACTTGCAGGGATTTAGCTCCCAGGACTTACGCAGTCCACCTCCAGTCAGTGCACTTTTCTGGTCACGTGTGGGTCATTGGGTACAGCATTAACATTGCTACGGGTTTGGTAGCTTGTCCACTGGAAAAAACAGTCTACAAAAATGATCAGAAAAGACTCATTTTAACTCTAAAAACTGATGCAGCCCGCTGGGCTCTACAGACTGTAAATGCTTCGGGGAACTGAAAGGCTGGAAAGAGGCCACTGAATCATTCAATCAATTCAATCAATCATGTTTGTGTGTGTGTGTGTGTGTGTGTGTGTGTGTGTGTGTGTGTGTGTAACTCCTGTGTGTGCTCTTGTAATCTTTGTGAGGATCAATTTTAGACCTTAGCGTGAGGAGATTTTTGAAAATTAAAAACATGTCTGGTTTTCACTTGTTTCAATGGCTGTTTAAGGGTCTCATTAGATGTAGGTTGGGTTTAGGCATGTAGTTGTGATGGTTGAAGGGATAGTTGAGGTGTTTTGAAGTGGGGTTGTATGAGGTACTTATCCATAGTCAGTGTATTATCTACAGTAGATGATGGTCGACACGTCCCCAGTTTGGATAAACAGACAAGAGTTACTCCTCAGAAGCAAAGCGATGTACTGCTGTGGACAGGGCCGGCAGCAAAACGTTTTTTAGCCACCTAAAAGAAAGGCTGATTTAAAAAATCAGTATCAGTTTTAGTGTACGCTATATTTAGAATATTTTTGCCGCTTTACTTTGCTGTGAGACGGCCCTTTCCAACGGCGAATTGAAGCCGCTGTATCCACCTATGCTCACGCCAAAGCCACCAGACTCCATTGAAAAAAAACTGTAATTTGACCTCGCAAAACAAATGGGGTTGCTGGTCTACCGCTGCCTCAATCGGTTAGTTTGTTTGTGCTATTGTGTGACATTGGTGAATCCGAACTAACCAAGACACACAATAACACAAACTAACCGATTGAGGCAGCGTTAGACCAGCAGCTCCTGTGCTCTGCGAGGTAAAATTACAGTTTTTTTCAATAGAGTCTGGTTGCTTTGGTGAGAGCATACATAACGGCTTCAGTTCCCTGTCGCAAACATCGACTGTATAGCTGTCTTACGGCAAGGTAAAATGGTGAAAATATTCTAAAGTGTACACTTAAACTGATATTGACCTTTTTAGGTAGGCCTTTCTTTTAAGTGGCTAAAATATTTTTTGCTGCTGGCCCCGTCCACAGCAATACTTTGCTTTAGTTCAGTTTGGTAACTCCTGTCTGCTTCTCTAAACTAGGGGCGTGCTGACCGTCATCTACTGTAGATAATACACTGACTATGGATAAATATCTCATACGACCCACTTCAAAACACCCAAACTATCCCTTTAGGATAGAGCATGGAGAGTATGCTATGTCACTTGGGGTCCAAACGTGTGAGAGTTAGGGCACACATGTTCATGCATTTGTCATGTATTTATGTAATGCCAATGCCAATCTCTGTTTGTGCATGTATATTGTACAGTATGTGCATTTCTGCGTGGTGTCAGACTCTCACTTAATCATCTGTGGCACAGTGACTTTACTGTTTTCCTCGAAGGCGTTCATCATCAGACCGTTGCAGCGGATGTTGTCAATGCACTGTAAGGCAAGCAGACAGACAGAGAAAAGGCTCTCTGTGAGTGTAACAAAGCAAATCTGTGGCCGACACAAGTTTCTACCCCCTAACGGCCATAAGGACTGCTTTGATCTAATCTTTGTAATGGTTACCTTCTGTCCTGAAATGTAACTCTATAGAGGAGGTGTCAGATGTTTGCAGCCTCATTCTTACCTCTAATTTTATGAGTTTAATTTTAACATAAACTCTCCCTCATCTAATGATAATTAAGTCAAATCAGCACTTCATTATCCTGCTGTGGGTCTGTTCAGTCTTTAATCACGTAGGTGAGGACGCTTACCTGGCTGATGTCGCTCGTCCACGCCGACTTCTCCTGTCGGGATGAAGCCACCAGGATGACGGTGAAGGGCTGGACGTCTTTGGGCTCCACCATCACTTTAAAGTCCAGGTGCTCTGTGTCCTTTGGCTCCCCTTTGGCTGTAAGGCACAAATTTAACAACCTTCATTTTGCAGGGAAAGATAAAATAAACTGAGAGCAAACACTTAAGCAAAGTATTTTTTTCTATTTGTCCTCTATTTTGAGTGTAGCTCAAAGCTGTGATGTATAATTATACAGGTTATGTTCAGGTTTTATATTGATTTGTACATTCAGAAACATTTACCATCACATGTCTGAAATGGCCTGAAAATTAAGAATAATACAGAGGATCTTGTCCTGGTGAGATACAGGAGGAAAAATGATCAAGGCGCTCTGTAATAGGGAGTCCAGTTGTAATTTCCGTGGTCTTGCCAATATTGACACACATTCTAGACATTCCCAGACGAGTATTGGGGTCAACATTGTTAAGTGTAAAAATTAGTAGTAAAGCTTTCCACGCTGACCTACAGAAGACCTGCCTTTACACTATACGAACGATTAAATCCCTACATTCATCTAAAGGCAGCAGCAGATTTCTATCTGCAGAGCACCGTGGAAGCACAACACTGTTATTCACAATGGTCCATCGTGGTTTTCTTGATTAAATCATGTGCAACCAACACCATTTCAAACCAGTTAACAATTATGAACGTGACTGTTTTGGTTATATTTGTTGGTGCTGAGTCAAGAAACAATATCTTTGTAGAAGAAAACAGTCTACAGGTCTCTCTGGATAGTCATGTGAACAGGATTATTATGGAGAATTGTATCCAAAGGGCTCAAAGAAACTATTTAACTCATCAGAAAAACAATGTTATTTATCTACAGTTTTATTGTACTGATTTATTATAAATGCTAGTTTTTTTTGCTATTCCTAACACAACAGTTACTGTGGGAGAGAAGTGGGTACTAGGAGTCAGGGTAACATTAGGGAAACACTCTGAACAAAATAGTACAATTTGGGTTTTGAGTTTTTGAGTTACAGTTTGTCTTTGGTAAAGTTTGCAAATATTCAGAGAAGGTGATGCAGAGTCCAGTAGTTTATTGAGCTATATGCCCACAGCTGTTCCTGTTTCCTTTATGGAAATGTTCTCTGGGCTTTCACAAATGTGAAGAAATATAAAAAATGTATCAAACTGTTTGGTTGAAAAGTGATTTTTTTTCTTATCATTCTATATCTAGTTTTTGGCACATGAGACGACTGTTTTTGCAATGCACTCCGTTGTATTTTAGGTCCCGTGTGCCCAAATACTAGATATAGTATGATTAGAAAATATCTGTACCTCAGAAACTACAAGTATTTGGTATCTATGAACTCATAAGTTGAATATCAAAGATGTGCACACATATGCCGTGTAAAAAAAAAATTATATGAAAAACATTTAATAAAAACAATGTTGTGTTTTTCCTAATTTTTCAACAATACTGACTTTGACTATTAATAAAAGTGTCATTTTTCATGCGATCTTAAAATGTCGAAGTTGTACTGTTAAATGCTTGCCGATACTTTGGGCGACTCCGTACCAAATTTCAAGACTTCAGACCAATCAGAACAAATGTTGTGGCTTTTTTCCCATCATACAAAATATAGTCTTTGGGCACAAATGGTTTAACAGAAAAACTGCATAGTTTTATGTTTAAAACTACTACATACAGTACATATAATACAAATTAAGGAACATTTGAATATACTGTACACAGTAACTTACACTCATCATCTGTCCCCTCTGCTTCCTCCATCAGTGTGCAGTCTATGAGCGAGACTGTGCCATTCTGCGACAGGGTTGAAAGGTCACAAGGTCACATACAGTTTGTTACCAGCTAATAGGAAAAAAGATAAACTACTACTACTAATAATAATAATAATTATTATTATTATAAATGATAATTATCAAGTTACATCACATGTCAGTCTATGCTTCTTTTATGTACTTTTATTTAAAAAGTGTAGAGTTTGATAATGTATCTATACACTTACACACACGACTGACAAATGAAATTTTAAACAATGACACTACATACAGTAAAAGTTGGGCAAAGTGTGAGGCTTTGTCAACCTTTTCATTTTCAATATCTCACCCCTCAATCATGGAAATTGTAATTCCAAACTCCCAAATTGTTTGAATTAGCTCCTATCATTTTAGAGAGGTTTGATCCGTTGTAAAGGAAAAGTTAACCTCACTTTATTGGGTTGTGTATTTATAGTATCAGGTACTTTACTGTACCTTGGTGATGTGAAGTTTTCCCCCAGAGCCACGGGTACAGATGATGAGATGTTTGGAGAAGAGGAAACACTGTCGCTCGCCTTCTTTCTTCAGAGACAGAGAGCCCAGTCGGCCTCTCGTGATCTTCCCTTTCTCGCTCATCGGCACCTGGATCAGGGAACCTGTAGAGCATCACACGCAGGCACGCACCCACGCACAAGGAAACACATGAAATCTGACTTTGACCTTGATCTTGTAATTGTTGTTTAACCATCGAAAGCCTTTTATGGGAATAATTAATTGACTCTCCCTCAGCTATTCCTGTACCGCAAGGTCCACACACCCTTGTATTATCAGGTGTGGACAGTTAAAAGACAAATGCACAACATGTTTGCTCCTACTGTAGCTGTAAATTCACAGAGTAAAATGTATGTGTAAACATTCACACTTCTGTTGTTTCGTAGTTTGCAGTTACAGTGAAATACATAACAGGCGTGTTTTTGTGCGTCACTATAGTCGATGATTTCATTCACATGTCTGGAGAGATGGAGGAAAAGTGTTGAACATCTGTGTGAGCGTACATGTGATGCAGCACAACAGAAAAAGGCTGCAGAAGAGATGTGTGAGGATGGTGTTTAATGTATGTTGAAGAATTCATATTGAACTGTAATACATTCCTACTTTTGGATAGGTTGTTTTGCACATTTAAGACTATGTGGGACAATAAAGTCGATCACAGGTGGTCGTGCTTATCGCTCTTCAATTTCATAATAACAGTACACATTGTACATTTGTGTTTTGACTTGAAGTCATACTATACGCTCACTCATGCAACAGTTTCCATGAAGACACTATCATAAGGACTCCCAATGTTTTTAATGACTTCCAAAAGAAAATGTTGATTAACTGTCATAATATAAAGTATTTTCCAGTTAAAAACAGCTTTACATTTTGCAAGTTATGTTGCATGCAGTGTTAACGCGTTACAGAAATGTGATTGGGATTTTTTTTCAGTAACGAGTAGTGTAAGGGATTAAAGTTTGAAATTCAATAATAACTTTACAGTTACTAATGTCAGTAACGCTCGTTACTTTGAAATTTAGGGGTCGGCTTGTTTGCTGTCTTACCAGGAGTTAGATGGTGGGTTAATTATCAGTTTGGTCTCTCTGCATTCAGCGGAGAAACTGGTACAAACAAATCTTTAATAATGAATCTTTAAACTGAACTGACTACTCTGAATCACCATTGTCACTGAACAAATTGGTAGCTTTTAGCAGTGGAACTCCCCTCACCGGTGACTGAGCACCGTTGTCAGCTCAGCTGTGATACACAGTGCGTTACTTCCTCGTTAAAAATCTATTAAAAGACTGCGAAACAATCATAATCTGATAACTCTGTCATCAATAACAGGCTGCTGAGCTTATGTACGGTGCTTGTGCAGCTAGTTTTGTATTGAACTGAACGTGACAGTTTGGACCAGAATCCGACTGAAAGTAACAGCGGTATGATCGGTGATGCGTTAACTTACTGACATATGTACTGAAGTGGACGGTAACGCGTCTGCTTAGCTTAGTAAAAACAAACTACGTAGTCGTGATTGAATCTTTGACCTGAACTGATCGATATAAGTGATTGATTTCCACCTCTACATGCTAGCTTGGCGCGGGGACTTGAGTTCTAGGGTCCTCTGGAAAGCTGTGTCACCGTGGCAAAGGTCAGTAAATCCCTCCAAATTGTTAAAGGCTTGTTAAACTACAACATCTCGTTTTCTATTTCTACAACGTTAAGACGTGTGTTTGTTGTTTAAAAGTACCTTTGACGGAGCTGAGTTGAGTAACACAAGTAAAGTAACGTGCAATGTAATGCAGTACTTTGGACGTTTTAAATTATTTTTTCATAATTTGTAATGATTAATCGATCACAGTTTTCAAGTAAATTGCCCAATGCTGGTTGTGTGACCTTCTTTAGGTATTGTGGGTTCAGATGTGGCCTCCTTAATTAGATAAACTACACATTTGAATAAAATAATGAGTTTCAGTCTTCAATTCCTTCAACGTTTAACCTCAATTGTCTTTGGTGTATGTGACCTTAAAGTTAGCAAACTAACCAATATAAAAGTCAATTTTACTTACCCTGTCTAACAAATGTCTGACTGGTGTCCAGCAGCACTTCACAACCCTCCACAATCATCCGTTCAATAGCGAGGTTCTTCCTGATGTTCTCCGTCTCGCTCACCTCATCGTGCATGATTCTGAAGGGACAGAATGAATTGTGAAATGAATTAATTGTTAATAGAGTATCCCTCCACAAAGTCCCTGTATGAACCTGATAGACATCTCTGTATTAATTAATTCACACTAAGTTTCTTTGAGTTGTAACAAACACTGTAGCACAATGTAGAAAATACTTTCAATTGCTTGATTGACTGGCTGACAGCAGATTTACCTGGAAAGTTCCTCCAGTTTTGACTTGGCGTAGTCCAAACTGTTTCTCTCCACATGCTCGTGGGGGGTGTGAGCCAGCAACTCATGCAGCGTCAGGATGTAACGAGGGATCTGAGAGAGAAAGAGAGAGCGATGTTTCTGTTCTGCTGTTGATGCGGCATTGAGAACCTCAGTTTATTTGAATAGTTTGTTGTGCAAAAGCGCTACGACTGTTTGCACGTAAGTAAAGTAAAACAATATTACATATGAATATATTTCACCATGTTGTTGGAGCACTACGACATAGAGTTGTTTTCCAAAGGAAGTAAGGTTTATGCTTAAACGGGTACTTTACAGGCTCAACAAGTGCCACAGAATACTTTTATTTTAAGTATATGTGTAATAAATAATACTGCAGGTATCCACACTCGACTCTTACCTGAAACATGGGGTAAGTGAGGAAGGTCTCCAGTGTCCTCTCCTCGCAGTCGGGCTTGGCCTCGTACTGCTTCAGCAGCTTGTCGAAGTCTCTGTTCTGCTTGCAGTGGGCCAGGATCTGCAGGCTGTACTGGTGGTTCCTCACAAACTCCTGGTAGATGTTCAGCATGGGCAGCAGGATGTCAAACAGGTCCGCTGTAAAGATAAGCAGAAATCTTCATGAATATATACAATATGTTTTGTTTGTTTAATTCATTCATACAGTACATTTAATCATAACAAAGATAACCCATAAGCAATTAAATCATACAAAAAACAACCAATGAGCAAGAGCTAAAAACACAGGGCTATTTATTTTAAATCATTCTCCATGAAAAAGAGTCAGTTGCTCTATTAATATATTAACACCTAAATTCAGTTTGTACTGATCTGAATTCAGCCTGATTTGTGCCCGATCATTAAATCTTAATTTGAACAATGAAACAGGTTGTACATGAGTACAAAATAATTCAGAGTTATGTTGTTTACAATGTGAATCATGTGGGGGAAAAGGACATTGTTTCTAGAAAAATATGTTTTTTAAATATGAGTTTTGAATGCTAAGAGTGCCACAAGCCATCCTCCATTATGCTGGGTTGGTGGCAAAAGTCTCTTTTATTTTTTATGTGGGATTTAAGTGAACTGACCCTTTAACAAATCCCAACAAAAACAAGCCTAATGTTGAACCGTGTTGGTGACTGAGAGGTCGTCTCTGTGTCTCTTACCCAGCACCAGCGTCGGCCAGCTGGCTATCCGGGCCTTCAGGCCCTGGTAGAAGATCTGATGGAGGAACATGATGGTCTCACTGATAAAAAACAAATAAGCAAAATGGTGGTCATAAGCTATTGTTTCTACCTGTTGGCAGCTCCCACTGCACCGAGTCACACCACTGTCACAACCACTCTCACCACCAGTCTCACCTGTTAAGGAAGATGCTGCTGACGTCATCGTGAGTGATGGGCGGCTTCTTG
>CAKALG010003534.1:0-14718 GCA_916700815.1 Helicolenus hilgendorfi
GATAACAGTTGATAACACCGTCACGACTGACATCGTCGTCGCGAAAGCCGCCGGCTCAGCTGTCGCCATGCTGAATAATCGACTAATAGTTGCAGCTCTACATGACTGTGTGCTTCACTGTAATACGTTTGACGTTTTGATGATTGAATGATCTTGTTCTAACACCAAGGTAGAAAGTGTGTCTGTATCAGGGTTAAACGGAGAGACATATCAAATAAGATTAGTGTTGATAAAAATCTGATATTAAAACAGAGTTTTATCTGCATTCATTTTCCCAAATCTAACACATTTCTCTGGCACAAAACATTGATGTATCAGCACTTCATCAGTGGTATACGTGTCTTTTTCTCTCCATTTCTTCCAACTATTTGTTCAGTGTTTTTTAGTGTTCCACATATTTTTCTGTTCTTCTTTATCAACAGAAATCCTGGCAATGAGCTGCAGGTCTACTACGCACCTCACCACACCTACGGTGACTTCTTTGATGAGCTCAACCGTCGTGGCGACACTTTCTATGTAGTGTCTTTCCGCCGGGTGAGTTTCAACTTGTTACACTGATTTGAGATGGGAAACAACATCACAGACGCGGTGGTTAAACCGATCACATAAAGTCAAATTAGAAGATATTTCAATGGGACGTTTCACAGCCCAACACTAATCAAGACACAGTAACTAATGAAGCATAAATGATATGTAATGGGTCGGTTCCTTAACAGAGAGGTTTGGTTTTAGAGAAAAGTGGAAAGTGGGGGAGGGGATGAAATACACACGCCCAGGGGTGTAACTAGCCCTTTCCAGTCCAGTTTCCTTGGTCCATTTGCAATCATCAAGACCATGTTTTAGGTTTTTAGGCACGGCCATATGTCACTGTTAATCTTCTCGGTCTTTATTCATTTGACCATTTTTCCACATTTGAGACTCTGAACCTGTTTTTCATTTTCCCTCTTGATATGATTAATCCTGGACATCAAATTCAGAAAGAGTTTGTTGACTAGTTTGGGTTTCTTTCTTTCTTCCATCCTTTTATCAAAGGAAACAGAAAGAAATTTGCTGCTTGGGCTCTTTTTCCTTTGAGTTCTACCCATTATAGTTTGTGTTTCATTATCATGGGAACTGGCTGCTCCATCTATTGCCACAAATAAGACACATTTACTTACAAAATGTGTCCAAAAAGTAATGTGTTTCTTATCAAAACCACATTTGGGTCACTGTTCCAGAGAGCTCATATGACACTCAACACCTCTGGGTGATGTTAAGCCCTTAAATCCTCAGGATTACTCAGTGGGGTGGGAGTTTTGAAGCATGCGGTCAAAGATCAAGACCCCCTTGTGTCACCAAGCCGGCCACAGAGGTTTGGCTCGGGAGTTGGCATGGTGACAGCAGGGACAATGGCAACAATGGTGTACCCGAGTTGAGGGCCTCTACAGGTCAAGTGGCTGTCGGTCAGTTTCTCGCAGCAGCTTTGTGTTGCATGAGCAGTGACGGGCGTTTAGAGAGTTTAACATCACAGCTACTTAAACTTTTGATCAAAACAGTTAAACAAAATAATAAATAGTAATTCCTGAGGTGTGATTCTTACTGACCTGCTGACAAAAGATTTGTATCTTTACTCTTCCAAACGTAATTCTTGAATAACATGTTGAAAAATGGCTAATAGTAACACTTGACTTTCTTGCCATTGTCACATAAGAATGCACGCTCATGGGGGATCTCTTGTTGGGTCTCTAAATTATAGAGTACGGTCTAGACCTGTTCTATATGAAAAGCGTCTAACTTCTGTTATGATTTGACGCTATATAAAAGTAGTTTGTTTATAGCCTAACGTTAGCTTTTTACTTCTGGTGATTGCATTCACACTTCAAAAATCATAAAAGTTGAAGTTATCTTGCTGAACAAAATGTGTAAGTATCATAAACGTTTGTTTTGTTTGCTTAATTTCTGCAATTATCCAAAACCCAAAGGAAAATTCCCATTGGCTTTTTGTCGAGGGAACCAGTGCGATGCTAACTTCCACGTTGGCCTACAAAAATACGTCATCTCTGCACCAATCCTACAGTCAAAAACCCTGATTTCTCACTTTCTGATTCTCTTCCTTTCGTTTCAGTCATTTCAAAATAAAAGAAAATGCCAGGTCTTTTTGGGGATTTTTTAGCGCTGAAGTGGATGAATCCTGGTTTTAATAAGTGGGAAAGGTTGGATCATGGTAATCAAAGATGTATTATCGTCTATGACAGCAACACTTTAAAAAGCACTACATAATAAAAGACAGAACATAGATTTCGGGCCTGTTATCCAGTCTGACCTTTTTATTCTTAAAGACCTGTATTAGCTTTTCTCAGTCAGTTTATTTGCCTGTATTTTGTTTCCTGGGTTTCAGGGTGTGTGTGTCGACAAAAACGGGTGTGCATTTGTTTTTTTGTTCCAGTCGGTATGATGTTATTTCAAGACTGCCAAAGCTCTGGATTAAATTTGGAATTTTGTTTGGATTTTAAAGCCAATCACTAACAATTTTGACTTTGGTCCCTCGAGGCATCTCGTCGGGTTCATCGTGGCCTGCTCTTGCCCTCGCCAGCAGTTGAGGTCACTCTCTACAGTGTGCTGCACGCCCAGAGATGGCCATGCTCAGGTCAAGGTTATAGATACTTTACCACCTGTGGCTTTGTTTAAGTGTGAAATGAGGTGAGGTGATGGAAAACATAACTCCCAACAAGACCAAAAATATGGAACCGCTCTCACTCTAGCGTCCTTTTGAGGTCTTGCTTCACTTCTCGTGTTGTTTTAGCACCTGTGGCTTTATGTAAGTGTGCATTGAGGCGAGGTGGTGGAAACACTGGCTGCTTTCACCGTGGACCGTATCCCATAGGGTTCAGGGAAAATTCACCTGTTGTCATGGCAGCTGCAGCTGTTATGTCAGCTTGACAAACTCTGCGGCCCCCTGATGATGAGCAGTAATGTGGTGGGTGTTTTCCTGCTGCCACCCTCCAAACACAGTCAAGGCACCCGCTCAGTCATTTTTAGCATTTAATACTCCCTTTGGTGGCTTACAGCTTATCCTTAATGCCTTTCAGTGCCATAACCGTATATCACACCAAACCCTTTATTGTGGAGAAATGCTGCTAATGTAGTTACACAAGATAACTTCATAGCTGAGTGCAACATTTTTGTGTTCATTCTAATACATCTTATCTTAAAAGCCTCTTTATTCTCAAATAATTCTCAAAAGTCTTTCCCACACATCGGTATGTCTCCTTGTATCTCACAAGTTTTCTACATTGCTCTTTCTTTGCTTTAATTCCTTCCCCAACCTCAGACCGCAGTTTTTCCGCCTGTCATCACCTTAACACCCCTCATTTTTCAGTTGACCCAGGCTGAGTTTTGCACGCCATGTGTGATAGTGTTTTCAGTTGGTCTTTCGTAGGCTTCCGAAAGGGGCACTCCACCAATTTTACACATGAAGTTGAGGTTACTCGTAATGCGCAGTAGTACTAATGTCTACATAATGGAAGGATTATCTTGATTTGCGCTTCAGAAAAGTATAAGAGGAAGCCTGGTGGAGATGTGGAGTTTGAAAGAAGTTGGTATTTAGGAGGGTGCTCTAATGAAAAGCACTATCGAGTTGTGCTATGGGAAATGTAGGATCCAGCATTTTTGGAGATTGACCCATACTATGACCTAAAAGTCAGGATATCTCACTGCTTTGATTTTGACCACTATTTTTTTAATGTCTCTTGCCAGTCCTACAACTTTATTGAAGTAAAATACTGAATTCATGGAGTACCCCTTTGATTGTGCTCATAATAATGATATAAATAAACTCTATTTATATGGCACCTTTTAATACAGGAAGTGTAGCTCAAAGTGCTTCTCAATAAAGTGAAGAAACAAGAGATTAAATCAAATCAGGCAAATTGAAACAAGAGCAAATAATGTGGGATAAAACCAGGCAAATTGAATAAATAACAAGATAGAACTAAAACAAAGGAAGGAATAAAAACAATAATACATATAAACATAAGAATAAAACAAAGGAAGAGTGAAAGTGAGTTAAGAAAGCAATGCTGAATACTGCAAATAAGTTTTCAAATGTCATTTAACAATGTTCACAGAGCTTGCATCTCTTCTAGCGCTGGGTTATGAATTCCATAGTTTTGGTGCAAAGTTTAAAAAAAGGCTGAGCGGAGATTTTCTTATTTATTCGATAGTTTGTATTTAAGAAACCTACCGCTGAGGATCTAAGAGGCCGTGAATGATTATAAGACAATAAGGAATTAGTAATGTAGGCTGGTCCCAAACCATTAAGTGTCTTTTAAAACAAGTCAAAGCATTTTACAAGATACTGGGAGCCGGGGCAGGTTATCTAAAACTGGGATGATATTCTCTCTTTCTAGTTGTAGTTGAAAGCCTGGCAGCATAGCAGCAACTTATTTGTCTCTTGCTCTTAAATTCATATAATAGTTTCTTGCCTTACAAACTGAGAGAAGAGTAAACGATGTCTATTTATCAGATAATGTAGGATTTCAATCATTAATCTTAGTATTAATCATTTAACTTATTAAAGGATTTAAGTCATAGCTTTTGAATCTGGTAGTGGGGCTACTGCGAAACGCCGCTAATACTGTGCGTGTGTGAGTCACATGTGTGTTCGCACATTAGCATTCCTCTCTCCACCACAGCTCCTTCTGAGAGGATGTGCTCAAATTAAAACCTCCCCGCTCATTGGTCTAATTAATTGCACAAAAGCTGTTTTTAATAGCTCCAGAAACTGAAGTACTTTGATGGTTAAAGCCATTTTGATCTCAGACTTCTAGTAGCTTAATAAGTGCAATAAGTTCTTCGATGGCCCAAGGAGACAGTATTGAAATTAGATGATGGGGCGAGGCATAAGAAAAGTGCTCAATTTGAAGGATTTTGTGACTAGGAAGGTTGTCATGGAAATTATTGCCTTATGTGAGGACCTTTGAATCTCCCAGATGACCATTGCATCATTGATAACCTCAAGTTGTTAATGCAAGTTCTCAGTAGATCTTCTCCTCAGGGTAAACTCTGCTCCAAATCTTGATCAACAACTGGCAAATGCACACCAGCGACCGTTTTATTTGCTTCCAAATGAGTTGTATTTTCCTCTCGGTGACCTTCTCCTCTTTGTTCTCAGGATCATCTTCTACTTCCTGCCACCAGCCACAACAAAGGAAGTCGACCCAAGATGTCTTTGGTGTTGCCAGCCATGAACATAAACGGTATGCACTGCAGCACAGACACAACAGTTTGGTCACTCCACACAATGTACGAGATGAAAGGCGAGCTGGAAGAAGATTAAGAAACACGTCTCCCTACAAGAATGCATTACTTGTGGTGTAAGACACTTGTAAGGAAAAACTCCTCTGAGCAAAATAGAGCACTTTTGCCTTTTAAGCCTATTAAGGTGATTCTGATCCATCTGTGCTGGTATTTTGTTTCCCAAACTCTACCTTCTTGGACGTCAAGCGTGTGTTGCCTGTTTAACTTAAGTGGAAGTTGCTTTATAGATTTTCTTTGCCAAAAAGTTCTTTGACATCTGGCATCTTGTCAGTAGAAAGTCTTTACTCTCGACCTCCCTCTGAGTCCTTTGTGGTTTCTGTTATGTCCTTCAGCCTCTGATTACACTCTCTGTTGCATTTAGCAGTGCTGTCAAGTGTCTGTACAGCCGCTGACCGAACCACACACAGATACAAACATAAAAAAAATAGCTTTGACAGTGCGGTCATTTCCGTTTGGCTTTGTTTTTGTTTTGTTTTTGTACTGAAAATAATGAAGTTGAGGCCTAGGAAGCGACGTGTGTTATGTTAGAATTACTGAAGTTCTATTCCAAATATTTTTATTATTATGATATTAAATATATCCTACTGTTAAAAATACCTTTATGTTGGCAAAACCTAGTGTGACCACATCACTTAATACATTGCTTGAATTTTTTGGCTTTACATCCATCAACTATAACGGTTTTTATTAACTAGGACAAGAGGTTTGTACAAAGCACCTGAAAAAAACATTCAAGACAGTATCATCCAGACCTGTGGTTCCAGTCCAAACTGTGTGCAACCTTAGGCACACGTTCCACCATTAGCATGTGTTGGCTTAACCAATGGCACA
The DNA here is from genome assembly GCA_916700815.1 of Helicolenus hilgendorfi. NCBI lineage: Eukaryota > Metazoa > Chordata > Actinopteri > Perciformes > Sebastidae > Helicolenus > Helicolenus hilgendorfi. The sequence continues at coordinate 6,130 of CAKALG010003534.1, forward strand.
CTAGCAATAAGTGTGCAAGAGAGAGAAAGAGTCATAGAGAGAGAGAGTTGGAAATGTCGAAGTGCCCTCTCATTCGTATGCCAAATTACCTCTTTCACAACCACTGGCAGTTGCATGGCCTTTTATTTATGGTTGCTTGATTGCTTTCCCCCCCACCAGGCAGAAACCTCCCGTTCTGAAGAGTGATGCCAATGCTGAAACTTGCATTTTTTTCTAATAGCCAGCAGGGGGCGACTCCTCTGGTTGCAAAAAAGAAGTCTGATTGTATAGAAGTCTATGAGAAAATGAGCCTACTTCTCACTTGATCTTTTATCTTAGTAAACATTGTAAACATGAGTTTATGGTCTCAATCGCTAGTTTCAAGTCTTCTTCAATACAGCATGATGTTCATTTAGTACATTATGGTCCCATTTAGAGTCAAATAGACCATAAAACAGGGGATGCTTTAGGGTGTGGCTACCTTGTGATTGAAAGGTTGCTACCACAGCGTTGTCCTTATTTTCGTCTTAGAACTTTAACCTTTTCACCGTGTGTTTTCAGTTCATGAAAGTTAATTGTAACATTTTGGTCGCCTAAAAATGTCTTATTCAGCGTTCGGTTGTACTTAGCTCCACCCTCTCATGTCACTTCTGGAACGCAAAAAAGAATAAGATGGCGACGGCCAAAAACCTACAGTAAGTGGCGAACTCAACACTTCAAAACTGTAGTCCACAAACCAATGGGTGACGTCATGGTGACTACCTCCACTTACATTGCTGATGAACAAGATTGGTGGAAGATTGGTAGGGATTATGATTTCAACTCAGATGGTTACATGCCAGGTAGGAGTGGTTTAGCTAAGAATTCATCAGTGTAGAATTGTTATTCTGGACATGTAGGATTTTTGGTCCTTGTGAAAATGTAAGGACTGTTGCACATGAAGGCTGCATGCTAGTGATGGAAAATCAAATACAGGTTGTCTTCAGATTATAGTGCAGGACACTGCTCATCTAGACTGCCTCATTTCCTTTTAAAGAAAACGCTCGTTGTCCACATCTTGTCATAGTGGGTGGCAATCAGAGTGCACTCGGTTGCGGTTTTGGGCGGGTGGTTTCCACCAGCCCATTTGAGATGCAATCACCCGTTTATTTGACCGCCTGCCCTCAAAAACAAAACTCATCAAAAACACTGAGGTTCGCCTCAGTATCGGAACACTTTATCGGCAAAACCCTTGGACTTCGATCGGCGCATTTGTTTCCAAATTGTGTTTTTTATGAATCACTGAAGTATACAGATGTTTTTGATTTCCATGAGCTCATCGTTGCTTTTCTCCATGGTCCTTAGATCTGTTGGATTATCGATACAGTATGTCAAAGTCCAGTCATCAGAGATTTCAGTGGAAAGTCTTCATTGTCCAAATGCTGCATTTAATTATCAGGTGGCTTGACTTTCACTAAGCCAGTGAAGTGGACAGTGAAGTGAAAGGAAACCCACTCAAGAGGGATTGTGTTTGTGTAGGGTGTGGAGCAATTAGGAAGACAGCCTGTTGTTGTTGGGTGTTTGCCTGGCATTTTTATCAGACATCCTCTTGTTCCTCTGATATCTCCCTGTCTTGTCTGCAGCAAAGCACCAGATTTGATTAGTCAACCCGCTCTGAGAGGGGTGAGTCAGTGGAATATGAGCCTCTCACTCAGCAGGGAAGACATGGCCAATGGGAAATAACTTTTTTTTTTCTGGAAGGGGGGTGTTAGAGATGAAGATTGATGAAGGTAAACATTGTTCTTGGTCGGTCTTGTCAGGGAGGAATGTAACGGTCCGTGCTGGTCAGATGGCCCATTGAAATAGCAGTAAATAGTGAAATCCAAGACCTCCTTTTCAGCTAATTGTTGAAATGGCCAAACAAAGGTGGCATTCAGGGAGAGATATCGGGGTCTGGAAAGATTCTTGTTAGCTCAAGAAAAGGGCCTTCGATTTGCATGATCTATCACGGATGCCTACAGTCGGCCACAAATGCAAAACATTGTGTTCTTCTGTGTTTGTACCAAAAGTTTTTTCCTGCTAGTGTGTTTTTTCATCTAATGTGCTGGCTGGATGTTGTAGCATCTTTGAGAGAGAGGACCATAGAAATAGAATAGGAGTAGAACAGATATTCCCATTCAAATCAATGTAGTAGGGTGGTCAGAGCGGCGGACATTTTTACGTGTATCGTTGCCATTGCGACCGCTGTAGCGGGCTAACATCTGTATAAACTAAACCGGCTTATGGTAACTCGCATACTCACTTTGGTGAGGTTTTGCAGTAACGACTATAACAAGCAGTGGAGTATTAACGTTATGAAGTATACACAGCCAGAGTAAATGAGTACAATTAATAACTTCATTCTTAATTCACATACTCTTATCACAGCGTGTGAAAGCACATTGCTATTGTTAGATGAGTGACAACTTTATTAGGCTCATTTTCTGTAACCAGTATAGCATTAAAGCATGGTGGAATCAGCAAGCTATAGCGGTTAGCTGGCTAGTTAGCTAGCTTGCTAATTCCGCCTTGCTTTAATGCTACACTGGTTACAGAAAATTAGCTGAACAGCGGGCTTGTGGCCGCTGGGTCTAATGGTGTCTTCAAATGAAACCTGTGAGCTTGTGTTTACAACATGGGAAGTCGTGTGCACGATATGCTTGGTGTTCAAGTGGTTAAGTCGTGAGAACAGTGCTGCTAAGCAACGGCAATATTAACGTTACTGTCGACGTCTAGAAGCCACAGAGGCTAACAATTTAGCAAGCTAGCAAGTGGGTAACATAATGCAGGAGATGCAAAGGCATAATGACAGAGGAGAAAGATGAGACCGTTGGGAATATCAACATTTTCCTCAGACATATTATAAAATGATGAAGAAAAAACAAAAAACTACTAAAATTACAATATATTAACTTGTTATACACCGAAAAATTAACTTCCATGGCCTCGTGAACATGGTAAACACCACCCCATTTGAAGGCACCGTAACGGTCCCTCCGCCTCACTCCCCACCTCTCGGGAGACAGACAAGCTACCTAGCTAACAAGCCAGCTATCCGTCTCTGGAGCTGCGTCCGCTCTCTTCCCCGCGAGCTGCGACCACACTTTACGCTCCCACTGACATGTGTTGTTACCATAACAACTAATAACAGTTGCCATTTTCTTTTTGTACTCGTCAAATGACCACAGAAAACAGTTCGATGTCTGTTCTACTCCGATTCTATTTTTATGGAGAAGACTAACAGCAGTTTTGTTTTAGCACAGATGCACGAGCGGTAGCTTCATTTTTAGATCCCACAACTGCTCCTCCTGCTAGTTCCTCGTTGACCTGACAGGAAGGACTGTCGTTAAAGAGCAAGCCAACAGTCTGACATAGAAAAGAGGCTGGTGGTGATTGTCTACGCCGGCGCGGTCCTCCCTCCTTCAACATTATAAAGCCCCATGTGTCACACAGATGACAGCCGTCAAGTCACGTTTCAAATTTATGCTGTCTTTGAAACTTTGAAGTGACTAAGTGCAAAAGTACACGTTTAGCTGGGCGAGACTCTTAGAAAAGCAGAAACACTGTCCTCACTCTGGAGCATGATTGCTGCACAGCGGAGGATAATTCTTTCCAGCTCCCCGTTGCTGCTTTCCTTTTAGGAATGTCTTCCTTCTCCAGTCACTAAATGGTTTTCATCTGGAGGAGGTGGATAGACTCTGCTAATCCAGAGTGAGCGTTTGGTCTGTCGTGGTCAATAACTGAGCATCGAAGATCGGAACTTTGATGTAAGCCGTCGCTTGTTTCTGTCTGGCTGCGTGTCCACGGTTCAGGGGCTCTGCTAAAGTTACTTGACCTCGACCGCCTTGATTCTCTCTGAAAACGTATCTGGCTGAGCGGTGGCTCCTCATAAGGACTGAAGGATGTGTTTATTTAACGATCCCCTGAGTTTGAAAGCAGCTCAATCAAGTGGAAGCGACATGTTTGGAGGAGAGGAATGTTTTGGAGGTGACATCATTTACAGGTGGATCGGCCGTGGGAGACGCACTGCAGTCTATTTTTACTTCTCTGAGATTGAACATGTGCAGCGTAGCTAACAGACAGCTTTCACTTGGGGTTCAAGGTAGAGCTCCGCACCACTGAAGTTGGAGTTGGGGGTCAGATTTTCCTACTCCTCTAATGTAAACAAACATCCCCACCAATGCTCTGAAAAGGAGTGCACTCTTACCAACCCCAATGTTTAACCCTTGCCATCCTTTCAAAATAAACTTGTGCAAGTGATTGTTTGCCTGAATGACTAAATTCTCTATACATAAAGCTAGTTATTAGCAATGCTAGCTGTGTGGCTCTGTTGGTCGTCGGTCTACCACTTTGGTACAGAGTCAGACTGAAATATATCAACAACTATTTGATTGATTGCAGTGTAATTTTGGGTCATGGTCCCCAGGCGATGAATCCTACCAACATTGGTGATCCCATGACTATCCCTCTAGCGCCACCATGAGGTTGCCAGTTTCATTTTTTGATGAATTGTCTCAACAACTATTGGATGGAAATTCATGTCCCAATTCAGGATTAATTGTAATAACTTTTCCTCTTGCGCCATCAAGTCAAATTTGTAATATCAGCCTTTATTTTTAGTGCTAATTTAGAAATGTTAACATGCCAACACGCTAAACTAAGATGGTGAATATGGTAGGGAACATCAAACCAATTTGGTGCCCTAGGCAAGATTTTAGCTGGTGCCCCTTGCATGTCTTTGAAATTATTTTTATTTTAGAAACACAAAATAAATATGGTTGTCAAGAAACTCAATTTAAAGAATACACTGGGGTGACAATAGGCTACATAGTTATGTTGTTGTGGGCTTTTTTGTAATATTTTTTAAATAATAGCATTAAAATAATATTTTTCTTCCCTTATTTGGGGCACCCCTGTGGATGGATGCCGCCCTAGCATTCGCCTATACCGCCTATGCCTAGGGCTCTGGAGAACAAACTGTACCTGCTAAACATCAGTGTGTTCTGCGTGGTAGCATGCTAATGTTAGCATTTAGCTCAAAGCAACACTGTGTCAAAGTGCAGCCTCACAGAGCTGCTAGCATGTCTTCAGACTCTTTTAGTCTTGTTGTTTGCATGTGAGATAATTTTCTAATGGTAAAACATTGATTATTGTTCAACAGTGGCTTGTGTATTGAACGTCCCAATCATTCATTAAATATGAAGAGAATATTGGCAGAATTTTCTGAATCAAAATTATCTAAAAGTTATCTGGATTAGTTTGTTTGTTTAAGTTGTCTAATTGCCATCCCATTAGACCAGCATTTATTTTTATTGGCCTTGTAATTTAGTGATTATACTTGCTGATGAATCACTTCCTTTCTGACATTAAAACAAGCTTCTCATGAACACGTCCTCAGTGTTTGTGCCAGTCTGGCAGCCACCATCCTCCCGAGATGCTCTCTCAGGTTTCCGTTGCCAGGCATCAGGGTTTTATCAGCACACACCAGCTCACTGTGTCGCTGAAACTTTCTGGAACATCTCCAGATGGCACTAGTAAACGGGGAAAAGGAGACCACGCAGAGCAAGACGGCAGATTTGGCAGCTTCTTCAAAGAGCTGCTGTTTGAAGTTGGTCCTCGTGGCTGTGTGTTTGTGTGTTTCCTGTTTCACTGTTCAGGCTTCTCAAGCTGTTGGCTGAATAGAATTTAGACACTTTGGTAATTTGGTGAAAGGTGGATGAAAACAGGAATTAAATGGGAGTCCTCAATTTGGATAATGGCTTGGATTATGGCCCACAAATTACGGTGCAATTATTGGGCACTTACAAAATAATTATGGGGTACAGTGATCTTGTTAAGGGGTAACAGAACATGTTTTTCTTTTTACAAGCTTTAAACACAACATTGACATCACCTCATCAAGTTGATATGGGGAACCTGTTGGTGAACAGTTGCCTAGTAAGCAGACACAGAGCAACATTAACACTCATTTGAAGTAGTGTTTTTGGCCACTTGATGAATGCAAGTCCAATATTATTCCCCTTTTATTCAAGATTTTATATTTTCATTTTGGGTTTTTTTCTTATCTCTTCCATCATAATTTGCAGGATTTCCATTATGTTCATTCTCCTCATGTGTTGTGCATTTGGATTATGCATGTGACACTTTTCCACTTTGTGCTGCCTATCTGTTGGACGTCTATTTATTATTGGATTTAAATGAGCTAAGTGGTGGTAGTGTCAGAGCAGTTTATTGTGAGCTGAGCTCGACTTTGCAGCTATGACAGGACCATGAACCTTGAAGGGGAAAAAATCAGTTGTGATCTCATCAAGCTATATGGAGATACACAGAGAGCAACTTTTCCGTCTCTGCTTCAGAGACCTTATTTCAGATGGACATAGCGTGACAACATCCCTAACCCAGAGGATGATTTCCAGAGATGTCTGTTGAAACACTGAAGCCATTTGTTTCAAGTTCCAGTTTCACTGCAGGTGCAAAGTCATACTCAGCATTACGACTACTAACCATTTAACAATATGAACATCCGCGGAGTCTTCTGGCTTCGGAAGAGGCTATTGTATTGTCACTGTATAATCTGATAAACTCTCTAAAGTATACGTCCGTGGAAATCCTGCAGAAGAAGCTGATGTCTTGCGCAGGTGTCTGGAAAAAGACTGCAGCTTTTAAACAACTTGCAGGCATTTTAAAGACGCCTACGGCTCCATTTCTGGGTCATTTTAGAGTGCAATAAAACCAGCTGAGGTTTGTTTGGCTTGTGTGCTCCATATGGGGAATGTTGCTATCATCTGTCACAGACATGCTGTAGGAAGCCACGCGTTTTGAAGTTGTCTGTTAATATAAATCCTAAAGGGATCCCTCAGCATGTCTTTTTCTAGCAACGAATTTTACAAACGTGTCCACTCTTACGGATGTTCTTCCGCCAGGCTGAGCAGAGTTAGGCTGTGGGAGACCACAAACCATGAACCACGCCGTTGTCTCAAGTCCAGCTTCTTTTTTCAAACTTGATTTTCCCAAGAAAAAGCCACGACTGTTACTTCTTTGTAGGTCACACACATCAGGGTGACCTTGTGAAAATGCATTTATCTTTGATACGTTTATCATCGTCTGCAGTGTGTTGCAGTCTCTGGGGCTTCTTCCAAACACAACAGCCTGACTCATCAACATCGATCTCTTTCCTGCCAGGGATTTTTCTTTTCTTCTCTGCATCAAGAAGCCTGGAGGATCCTGACTCATCATCAGTGATCGCTGTCCCTCTCTTTCTCTCTCACACACTCTCTCCAGAGTTTCTGCTTTTTCTCCTCTCAAATCTGCATGTCCTGCTCTTGTTTAGGTCTGTTTTGTTTATCTCCATGAAGGAGAAATCCAGAATGTGACTCACCTCTGGACTCCATGTGTGACCTGGACTCAACCTCGCTGCGGTTTTCAGCCCCCCAAATGCCTTAAAAAATACTCCTTTACACTCCCAAATCACTCTCTTATCATGTCTCTCTACAACCAGTATGACAAAAAACCTGCCAGTAATTATGATGACGAAGGCAGTTTGGTGAGCGCTATTCATGTCTTGAGTTGATTAAATCTTTTAATTTGGGCTGTCAATCGATTAAAATATTTAATCACAGTTAATGGCATGATTGTTCATAGTTAATCACGATTAATCGCAAATTAATCACACATTTCTGTTCAAAATGTACCTTAAATGGAGATTTGTCAAGTATTTAATACTCTTATCAACATGGGAGTGGGCAAATATGCTGCTTTATGCAAATTTATTTATATATTTATTATTGGAAATAAATGAACAACACAAAACAATGACAAATATTGTCCAGAAACCCTCACAGGTACTGCATTTAGTATAAAAAATATGCTCAAATCATAACATGGCAAACTGCAGTCCAACAGGGAATAACAGCTGTCAGTGTGTCAGTGTGCTGACTTGACTATGACGTGACCCAAACTGCATGTGATTATCATAAAGTGGGCATGTCTCTAAAGGGGAGACTCGTAGGTACCCACAGAACCCATTTTCATTCACATATCTGGAGGTCAGAGGTCAAGGAACCCCTTTGAAAATGGCCATGACAGTTTTTCCTCGCCAAAATTTAGCGCAAGTTTGGAGCGTTATTTAGCCTCCTTCACGACAAGTTCCTATGACATGGTACCAATGGATTCTTTAGATTTTTTAGTATCATATGCTACCAGTATCTTCACTCTAGCTTTAAAATTGAGCCCCCTACAGCCTCCAAACGATCGATTGTTTTAATGCGTTTAAGAAATTAGTGGCATTGAAACGAATTTGCATTAACGCGTTATCGCATTAATTTTGACAGGCCTACTTTTGATATAAATCCACTGCTGACAGACACAAATTAATCTACAGTAACTTCGTTATTTATGCATCAAAACTAACAACCTTCCTCTTCCTTTTTCCTGCCGTTACAGACAGCATCATACGGGACAAAGACTTCGAGGTGATGATGCAGATCGACTGTGAGGTAACAGACACCAGGATCCTCCACATCAGGTCGTCCACCATCCCTCCTCTGCTCCGGGTCAACCGCACAGACACGTTTTACCAGCACTCCTCCACTG
>CAKALG010003535.1:0-22428 GCA_916700815.1 Helicolenus hilgendorfi
GGTTTTCGAAGTGTTCCTTGGAGCCACAAAGAGGCCTAAGAAATGCCCGGCACTTGGCAAGCGGCGGACTGCTCCATCACAAACAGGGACCTGGGACCCTCACTCTCGAAGAAGGAAATGTCTCTAAACCATATACCACCCAGTTTATTCTGGCACCGCTCTGGAAACCAAGACTTTTATATGCATAGCTTTAACATCGGCTTTTGGAAACGGAGCAGATGATGGACGAGGGCGGAAAGCTACCTGCTGGTAAAAGGAACACCGGGCTTGTAAAAGGGCACGCATTTCCCTTCGTTTGTGACTTGTTATACCAATTAAAGGATTTGGGAATCAAACATGGCGAGTTTAGTCGGCGCGTTTGTTCTTGTTCGGCCACTCTTTCGTCCCGTTTTGATGCCGGCGAGGCCGTAACTTGCATCTCTGGTTTGTGCTTGAAACGGTCCAGAACACGACATTAATACAACAGATCACTAATACCACTGCAAGGAGACAAAATGGGCCCTGTTGGGGTCCGGTATAAGCCCCTCACGACTGAGGAGGAAAGTAATATAGCCTACTTAGAGTTGATGTGTATGTTCTTCTGGGATCTGCTTATCGAGTCATCTAGGTGCCAATTTTTTGGAATCTAGAATAAATGCAAGGGACTGTGCTGCCACATCTATAATGTTTTTCTTGACATCTTAAGTCTACAACACAGATTTAAAGGGTTAGGGTTATAAGTCTGGACCAAGGTTTCTTGTTATTCTTGCAGCCTTTCAATTTTGGCTCAAAAAAGACTTTGATAGCATCCTTTCACTTCTTTTTTTTCTTGCACATTTCATTTATTTGTGACATTATGCAAACGTTGGGATGTTTGGAAATGATGCAAGCTGTTCCTTTTATTATTTTATTGATCTACTTTCATGAAATTGTGATTCTAGTTCGTCTTTCCTGAACTCAACGCTGTGCTCCCAACTTCACAAAGTCCATTAAAAAAGTCTTGGAAAGGTCAAGGTCAGGTCCTCCCATTGTCAAAGTCAATCTGTAACAATGATCCTCGTCTAACACCTTCAACTTCCTGTCGCAACTATCATTTTCCTTAACCCCACCACCATCTCCTCCTCCTTCTCCACCGTCCCTCCCCCGCTTTCACCTCCTGCATTCCCTGACCTAATCCATCCTAAGTGTTTACAGATTTTTCAAAAAGGGGGTCAGCTGGTCTTTCTCAAACAAGCCCATCTAAAACAGATTAGTGGCAGCGGTAGCACCACAGTTTAGAGAAGCATGTTAAGTGTAGGGTTTGTTGGATTGAAACCTGTGCTTGTAAAATTAGAGTTAGGAAAATGAGCAGTAAATACTTTTACATTCTTTGACAGATAGCAAATATTGCATTGCTCCATCCTAAAATCAGCATGCTGACATGCCCACAGTGGCAATATCCTGACGTTCACCATGCAAGTTTAGTATGTTAGCAAGCTAACATTTGCTAATTAGCACTAAACACAAAGACCAGTTGTGGCTGATGAAAGGAAATGTCATTAGTTTGTGCAGGTATTTGGTTATAAACCAAAGTATTGGGCAAATTAAAATGTTTACCCAATCATGGCACTTGGTCTGGAGATAAAACTGACAAACTGTCAAGAACCTGAATGTTCAAATTTCATGACTTTGATCAAACCTCATGGTGGGGACAAAGTAAAAGTCAGCGGATCACTGAAGTCACTGAAGTTCATCCTCATCCCATAACAGTCTGAACAAAATTAACATCCAATCCATCTAGTAGATGTTGCAGTATTTCACTGGATAAATCTGCATTCACATGGAATCAGGCAGACGGTAGACAGCAAACAGACAACACCTTCTGGATGGCAAGGGAAAAACAAACAGTCCGACAGAATGGCATGACGGCAAAACAAAACATGCATGACTGAATCAAATATGTGAAATAAAATTGTTTAATCTCTAAACTTTGATGTCATTATTCTAGTAATGCATGTAGCTATAAAATGCAGCATGCTCTTAATATTTACTTAAACAACTTCCTCCTTGTTTGAGGGAGCTATGTAACATGTAACTTTACCGTCCTGCTCTCGTCCACTAAAACGACATTCGGCTTGTCTGATTCCATGTGAATGCAGCATTAGTCAAAAATGTCTGTAGAAAAGTTCATGTTAATCTATCCAATTGTTCATGTGATATCTAAGTCTGGACCAAAGTGATGGACGGACTGACCACGAATGCCATCCACTGCTGCCATGCAGCTTGCATGGCTAAGAAAGGCATTAGTGTTAGGCCAGCATTTAACAGTGAAATACAAATAATTGGTAAAGAAATTGGTAAAGAAAGAAGGGGAACGGTGACAACCATAACTCAATGCAATCTTTTAATCTGAAATTCTAGAAATTATGAAATTTTGCACATCTTGCGGTAAAGCATTGAAGAAAGGAGGGCAACGGTGCATAACCACAACTATACAGTATTGTATGTATATTGTCTAAGACAGGTGTTTTAATACAGCAAGGACTGTGAAAATGAGTGTAGATTCTGCACTCATGAGTGGAAGAAGGTACGATGTGCCAAGTTGTCGAGCCCTAGAATTTGAAATATAGAGATTGCATCAGTTATTGAATAATGCAGCTTCAATCTTGATGTCTACCTACGAGCCGGCGCCTTACCAAAATAGATGTGCGTTTTTCTTAAGATATTCAAACAACACGCGGGGTCACAGGTCAAACACCAGGTTGAGGAAGGGGTTAAAAGCCGGGATGGGTGAGGTATCGGTGGATCACACAAGCAAACAAGGAATAAAAGGTGAGAAAAGGTCACATGAGGGAGAGAGTGAGAAAGAGAAAAAGGGGCTCCAAAGAAAGGAGTAGACTCGGTAGGAAAGTGTGTGTGTGCGTGTGTTGAGCTTGTGGAAGCATTGTATGTTTGTCTGTCTGATCCGCGGATAAACGCCGGGACGGGGAGAAGGGAGGAAACGGGGTTGTCGGTGGGATGGGACGGGATTAAACATAGATCATAGGAACTGCTTTCGGCCTGCGGGGGTTTTATCTCTATGTTTGTGCACGCTCGACGGAGAGAAAGGGAGACGCACATATTGAAGTATTGTGGGAAGCGTAGTCGAGTCTTAACCCGGAGTTTTCATGCCTTGCCTAGGTACACAAACTTTGCTTGATTGCCTCTCATTTGAACCGAAACCTCCGACACACACATGCACAAACAGACATGCGGAGATACATATGAACTCATGTGAAACACACACACACATTTTCTCTTCAACCGGCCAAAGGCTCCCACACAGTCAAATTCTTTTGCATAAAGACAAAGCTGACATACGTAAACATATAAAACAAAACCCAGAGCTCCATCTCTATCAGTGTTTATTTATAGAATTACTCAGCCGTACATTCAATCATCCCGCCATCTGAAGCCAACTCCCCCTCTGCTGCATCTGTCCTTATCTACAACATCTCTTTTACCAATATGTCCCATAAGACTACCACAGCTGTCTCTCAGTCTTTCTCTTCACCTCTTCATCCTTTCATCTCAATGTTGAGGTCATTAAACTCCACTTAACTGGCATTAATCAGGTGGCGTCCTCCTAGACATTGTGCACACATATCCCATGTACTACAGACCCCCTGAAACTCTCTATCCAGGTTAACTCTTGCCCGCCAGGCACGGCAGGGTAATTTATGAGCTGTAATCATGAAGGTGTCAAAGAAACAGAAACAGTCCTGCTGCATAAATGAGTGACGTGCTGCGTCGGGTGACTTCCTGTTTTTTGCCCCCTTGACCTTGTTGGTTGACCTGTTTCTCTTAATTAAAGGGTAAAATGTAACAGCACACCAAGTCATTTGGACCTTCCAAAGTGCTTGAAAGAGGACATCTTACTTTATCATTTTAATGCTTGTATTTTGGGTTTCTACTAGAACCTGTTTACATGCTTTAATGTAAAAAAAAGAGCTTTATTTTTTTCATACCGGCTGTGCTGCAGCATCTTTTTTCACCGTCTGTCTGAAACGCTCTGTTTGAGCTCCTGCGTGCACTTAGGGCTTTGTGACCTTGCAGACCTTTAACTAGAGATGCACCGATACCAAATCAGATATCGGGCCAGTACTGACTCAAAAAGCTGGATCAGGTATTGGTGACTGGTGATAATGAAAACCTGACAAAACCCTTTTTTCTTTCTTATTTTCTCTTTGAACCCAGCCCAATGAGCCAGAACGCAGGGGTCGCTGTCGTCATGGAGACTGGTCCCTGATACAGACAATTACAAACCAGGTCTTGCAGAAGGATGGCACTGGACAGGAATGTCAGACAGCGGTGGACAGGTCAGGTTGGTCAATAAGAGAGACATCGCTTGAATGCTGTATTCGAAAATGTAAAGTATCCACTTGCTGCTGTTTAGACCCATCAGCTTCTATAGTGGTCTGTACAGCTAGCACTTGAGCTCAAATTTACTTCATGCATTCGTGTAGCCACATGGGCAAGTGTGACACAAATGTTGTCATTGTCTTGCGGAACATATCTGCGTACACAGACACCCAATGTGGTATGCAGAGAAATGTGTCCGCTGTCCCTTTTTGAGTACAAGAAGTTGGTTTGAGGCAAGGTTTGCTCTAGACTTGCGCTCCTCGTCTCACAATATGTTTTTACCTTACAAAATATTCTGCATCACTCCATATCTGTTGCCCTATAGCCTTTCAAAAAAAACATTTTGACTATAGTCGAATAAAATAATAATACATAAAATAATAAATTCAAAGCAAATTTGGAAACCTCAATAGAGGCTTCAATTATAAAAGACATTTGGTACCTAATGGCTTGGTCCGAGCCACTTTGTTTGTTTCCCATATACAGAGTGGACCGTGAGGAGATATTCTATGAATTTGTTAAAATGTGTTTTGGATTAGAAACGCAGCGGAGGCATGTAAACTTTTGTATAGACTAATCCACACAAGTTTATATTTAAGTTGTCTTGGCAGCATATCTTATAGGTCACACAATATTAGGCTATTTAATATGCTATTAATTAATTAATTAATTAATTATTTATTTATTTGGCATATTTCCGAACGGACATTTTGGCCGTTTATAATGTCATCTCCCAGACAACTACACGCGATACTGTTAAAAAGCCGGCATATTTAACGTAAACCCCGGTTGGAGGTTCCTTGCTGCAGAATCTGGTCAGGGCGATTGAACAACTCATTTCCGGGAGGATGGAGCAAGAACAAGAAAGGTATGCCTAAAGGTAAGGTCTTTTTAATAATTTTGCTTGTGAATCGGACTGGCCACCTTGAAAAAAGGTCCATCCTAAGGAGTACTGATAGAAAACTCTCCAAGGTCTTTAGAACACACTGGAATACATCATGATTTTTGACAACGGCATCCACTAGTGTATTTAGACATCTATTCCCATTATATTTCCTTAATGAGTCATTTACTTTAGATGCATTTGGTCTCTATCAACACAATTAATAGTGGACTTTGAACTCCAAAGTAAACACACAGTACCATTGTGTTGTGCGTTGGAATATAGGGCTGGGTATTTTTTGAAAATGTTTCACACTATTACAGATACAAGTTTCTGTTTGCAAAAATATGTCTTTTCTGATATCTTGCTTTGAGGATATAAATCTGTTTTCTACAAAACCCAATATTGGGGCCCGCTGGTCACCTAGTGTTTACAGCGCCGATCATGAACGGTTTAAAGTCCAGCTGGGGACCTTTGTTGTATGTTGTTCCCCTCATTTCCTGCCGTCGCTCTATTGCCGACTGTCCATAGAAAGGAATTAAATACATAAAAAACGACTTTGTAATTTAACAAAAGAAGCAAAACTCCTCAATTGTTCAATGCTGACTAAGAACACGCAGCAGTACAAGATCTGCTTTGAAAAACAGTCTCTTTTAGCCAGTGCCAATAGTACTGAGATTCAATGCTGGTCTATTGGAAGTTGCACAAACTCAAAAAGTACTGGTTGTGAGAGAAATCGCATGATGTTCTTGAGTCAAGAACAGATGCTTAATAAATAGGGACTTGTACAACTATTATACTGACTACCTGTCTTGACCTACAACAACAGTTGTCTGGTCCAAACCTTCCCATGGATCATCACTTGGCTTTCATTGTTTGTCTTTCTGTCTGTGGTGAGACGACACGCTGCGTGGGGGAGGCGAGAGCTTCATCACTGTTTACCTTGTCCATGCTTGGACTATACTAAAGCCGTGTGTGGGCCAGACCCCCGCTGAGACCGACCGTGGAACTACTGTCAGCAGTGTGAACAACACCAATATCACCCCCCCGCTGCACGGACAGGTTCCGCACCATTATCTGGGTGACTTGCTAACCAGAATTCCTCATGAATGAGCCGTAAAAAGCCTGTGACGCTCGCTCGATAGGTGGATGCTTTTATCCTCGGCGCCGTGAGTGTATACAGATGTAACTGGTGCAGTTGTCACACAGCTTGTGTAGATCTCCATTGGGATGCATTCTTTCATTTTTTGCTCTGCATTGCACAGCTTTCTGTTGTTGCAAACCATTTTTAATCCTCTGGTTGTTTTCTGTCTCAGCTGAAGTGAAGTTAACATTTTTCCTGTTCAAACACGGTGTGTCATTTAACAAGAGTCGAGAGGTTTTCCAGACCAGGCAACTACCCTGATCACTCACAATGAACACAAACACTGACCAGCCATTATGAGGAGGCTTTGGGTTTGTCAAATTCTGTTGACAGTGTGAAAATAACAGAAAAGAGTTGGCTACGACCCATTTGAAGCAACTGAGATAACAAGAGGATGCCTTAAAGTTCGTTGTTTGTTACTTTCATCTTTAGCGGTGACCCTTACAGTAGCCAGCTTGCACATTTGGTTAGTTGAGGAAACATTCTATGGCCTTTTGTTTGCACTATCACACTGAGCTTGAAGTAAAAATGAAGCCAGCAGGCGCTGTGGACTACAGCTTTGATTCTTTGCCCTAACCCGATTGGGCCCAACCCACCTTTTCTTGGGCTGCAATTTCTCAAAACTACTTTGGGCTTGAATCGGGTTGGTTGTTGTTGTTTTTTATTTTATTTTTTAAATGCAGACCTTATAGTCTGTGATATGACTAAAAAGACTTTAATTGACTCTAGCTTGTAATTATTATATCGGATCTTTGGATCACAACCTTTTCTTATATTTACAAAGTTTATTTCTGTACGACTTTATTGTTGAAATATTTCATTATAAGACACAGTTTGGACAACATACAATTGGTTTACAGATTCTGAAAGCTTAACAGCTCATGTTTTCAAAACAGTATAACTTTCATATCTTTGATAAATAGACGATTATGAAAGAGCGATATTCCGTAACTACCTCATGGGTTACCCCCAGTACCGGGAGTGTTCTGGTTCTAGAGGTCGAACTCAGGCCCACAATTGTTGCCGTGGTTCGGGCTCGGGTCGGGCTTGGACAGAAACTATGCAGGTACATGTAGGGTTGGGCCTGATCGTAGCTCTAGTGTGGAGTGGGCATCTCCCTGTCAAAGTTGTAAGGATTAAGACTAGGTCACATCAGAATTTATCAGAGAAAAATTCTGGTACAAAATCATTAGAATCACCACAATCAGTAAATTTGTAAAATGTTCTCATTAGTTCTCACCTCCCGATGCCATTCCTCATGTCAAAGGACGTTAAACAACAACATAGGTAATCACTTTTTGATACAATCACACATATGCTAATAAAAGAAGCACATAATGTGCTAAGGAAATATTTCGTAGGTACTGTATGAGGCACATTGTTTACAGCATTACCTGAATGGATATAGAATCTATCTATCTTTCCCATTAAAATCATATATCCCATACTAAATAATGACAAGTAGTTGTGGATATTGTTCAAGCTGGACGTTCATTGGATTTTAAGTTGTTTCTACTTAGAAGTACATTTCTGCTGAGTAATCATGATCATCATTGTTATTGCCTAATCATGAGATTCAGCTAGTGTCCTCATATCATGCATCTGTACAATTTTAATTCATAAAATAATAATAACACAATTGAACTAAACTATATTTTTACTCCAACTCAACACTAATTTATATCCTCATACTTGCTGACTGGAGTAGACTTTCACAATCTTGATGATTACCGATTTAGTTTTTTCATGTTTCAACATCCCGTTTCGAAGACGAGCCCTCGCTCTGACCTTCTGACACGGAACACGGTCAGGATACCAAGAACAGCTCATTACAAGCTCTTTGAGTAAACCATCCTCGTTTCAATAAAGTTAACACGAACAACGGAACCTCCAGACACTGTAACCCGGGGCCAGTTTCAGTGCCTCAGATGGTGGTCTCCCTCTTTGACTCGGTGTTCGCTAATGACCCTGGATCTGGATTGCCATTATAAAACACAGATAAATGTTTACCGTCAAGAGATGACATCACAAGACTTAAGGTCTGTACAAATATACAGGTGCTCCACCACCACCCTCCGCTCTCTCCACTTCCTCAAGTCCACATTGCTTCGATAAAAACAACTCTAAACGCCAGCGTCCCGTGTTCACATTCGCTCTGTTTCATTTATTTTGTCGGCCGCTGAAAACATAAACTTTTACTTAGCTGTGTGTTATTAGAATGTAAGCTTTTTTCCATAGAGGAGGTTGGGGATGGAGGTGGTGTGTGTGTGTGTGTGGGCATGTCTGCATTTCTTGACCTGAGTTTTCCTTCTCTGTTCTGTCCCTGATTAAGACAATGTATCCAGACACTTGTTTTAAAAAGCATTACATAAAGCATTCAAACATCAATAAATCATTAGCATGTTAATCTGGATACATAATGTATCATGACTAGCAAATAAACAAAAACGTTGCTGAGAGGACTGGCAACCTCTAACTCTGTTCCATTTCCCCAATCAGTCAGAAGGTGGTATTAACTAGGAGTGTATTATGTCAATGTTAGCTTACCCCCTCTTGCCTTCAAATGAAATGCCATGGAGGATAGATGAATACAGGTATCTCATATGTAGCTGGAAATAAGAGGGTTTACAGGAGATGCTGTCTTAATCTGAAGAAGCATTAATTCAATTCGATATGCTTTATTGGTATGAATTTAACAAGAGTAATACTGCCAGTAATAATGAGATGATAAAGAAAAAAAACAAGGTAAAATTCATAAAATAAAGAAAATAGCAGAAAACAATGAACCCTTGCTCTGTGTACATGAGAGACTGTGGAAATGTGTGTTGATGTTTGTGTGCTGAACATGCTACTCCTTTGTAAAGAGGCTACATTTGTTTACAGGAATTATACATGGCATCACTGTAGTAGTATCATAAGAAGAAATTGATCTTTAAAAAGTCTTGGGTAGCTTAAGTTAATTTTGAAATCGCCTTTTTGCTAGCTTAAAAAATGTTTGAAATTCAGCATTATGCCCTTTGGATAAGCTAAAAAGCTATGGCTGCTGTCCACTAGCGTTGCCAACTGTCCGTATTAGCAGGGATTAGGGAAGTCCCCTATATTGGGCTAGATTGGTTTGTCTCATACAGGACCTCCCTTGTAACCTTGACCCGCCAGATGGTTTGTTACACAGAACCATCTGAGAAGCCGTCATTGGAAACTGTTTGTAAAGGGCCCCGCACTTATATTGATGAACCATCTGTCAATCAAACTATTACCGAAACCAGTTGGGAGAAGAGCGGAAAAATCGTTTCCGTCGAGAAAAGTCTTCAAAAGTTCTTTGCTCTTCTTTCAATGAAGAAATACTCTCCAGTTGTGGTAAAACTGATGCTATTGCAGCATCTACACTATAACCTCTTTAGGAGCCGTCATTGTTGTTTAGAACGATCAGTCGCCTCTGTCCGTGATCCGGCTTGCTGAACAAAAACGCATTACTTGAAGCCTGCCAAGATGGATTTTCATGTGCTATGGGAGCCCGTGATTCTTGTGTAATCTCATAACATTACGAGAAATCCAGCTGGATTCTCCCTTATCTCCATATTGACTGCTACTCTACTCTGATCAGCAGACTGCAGTCCTACAGATCCTAGATCTGATATAAGAGCAGTAGCTGGTCATGTGCTGATCATGTCACGGGTGAGATCACCTGTCATCCAATCACAGGCCCCCTTATGTGCATCAGTTGTGTAAAGTGTAAATGTGCCAATTCCTGCCAAAAAAAAGTGCCGGTAATATCTGGTGTTGTTCAATCGGTTTGGCATGTGCAAATATGGGTGGTAGAGTTGTGAAAGGAGGACATTCCAGTCATTTCTAATAGCTATGTCATTTGTTTCTTTAAGTTTTCTGATAAAAAGCAACTTGCAACCTTCAGTGTTAACTGTTCACGCAGTGATGCTGTTAGATTTGTCCTCATTCTAGTCAAATCAAGTCAATTTTATTCATATAGTATCATAATATAACAACGCCCTCTATTCTAAGATCCCATCATACTATCAGTTGATATTCTACCACCTTCTCTTACTTTTACTTAACTTTTGCAAAAATCAAACTTTGAATTCTGCCTGGTTGCTGAGCCAGTGAGGCGGTTGTACTTCATTCCCAATCTACAGCATGTTTTATGGAACAAGCTTTCCCCTCCATCCACATTAATATTTTAAGGAATGGCCAGGTAAATATGTTAGCACTGATTACCTAATGTAGCCCGTAGCATTAATAATATACCTTGCAGCAGTGGCCCCGTGGGCTAAGAGCAGGACAAACTCACAGCTTCTAAAATGGCTACTACTGTGTACATAATCTTTTTCGCTGAGGTTTCATTTTCCTCTGAATCTCATTGCTGTCACACCCGCTTCTCAAACAAGACTGACATCCTCCCTCGTTAGACATTCAGCAGCCACGCAGTAACCTGAGCCCAGTGCACACACACACACACACGCTTATGTTCACTCAGGGTGACCCATTGCCATCACACTCCAATCACAGCCCGTCTACATCTTGTACCATATTTTGTGTCTACGCTATAGTGTGTCTATGTGCACACAAAGCCCCGTGCACACATGCACTTCAGCTGTAGCCGACACTCAGTACCAGCCCGGAATCTAATATCCCCCCCATTGGAAACACATGTGGAAGTCTGACAAAAGCCTGCATGTTCCCTGTGCCATGTATGTCAGCAGTCAGTCAGTCTCCATGCTGTCTGTTCTGTAGGCCGAGCAGTCCTCTGCAGGGCGGCGGCGATGCAGCAGCAGGCTTTACTATGTGTGCGGGAGGAGCGTGGCCTGTCTGCTGTTGTGGTTCCACTAGAAGGAGCCTAGTGTTCTTTTTCAATAACATTTAACGTCGCTAAATTACTGTGTCATTTGTGTTTGAATGAATTAATGGATGATTTTTTTTTTTTTTTATGGTTCGATGTGAGCCATAATAAGTCACTTTTGACCGCATCAACATTCTTTCTAAATTGCTATGCTAATTCATCCTTTAAAGCCTGGTCACACAAGTAAGTGACGCAACGAAAAATGAAAATTTGGCATTAGAAGAAACTTGGTGACGTAGTGATTACTCACAGAGCTCGCTGGTAGGGTTTCCAACCGTCCCGCAAAATAAGGAACCATCCCATAATTGGAAACTAGAAGACGCGTTCCATATTGAACTGATAAGGGATGCACTTCCATATTTTTGATTATCAATTCAACAGTACGCCAGATTCCGACATCAGAACTGCGCCCATAGCAACGGTCTGCTATACATAGCAATGGTCTGCTATAAGAAATAACAGACCGTAGAACGCCGTGATTGACCAATCAGAGTCGAGCATTCAACAAAGCTGTGTAATAATATACGTTCAACTGTTGGTTTGCTCAGCCCAGAGAAAACTCTTGAATGATAATCTGTTACACACATATACCTATCACTCAAAAATACAAAACTGATCAAATTCAGGTCTGTGTGTTTGCTTGTCTTAATACATGGGCCCACAGATACTTGTGGTTATGTATGGTACGGGTAGGACTTTCCACAATCAAGTAGCCTACGTGGGCATTTTTATGTTATATCATAAGTCTACTACTGAAGAGTAATGCAGGTGCTTTGGACAAAATGAGAATTATGCAGTAATCAAATATTTGTTATAGGTCCACAGTAGTGGGACCTCCTCAGACTAAGGTCATTAGTAGATCAGTGTAGTATGAATATAATATATCCTAACTGTACGATAGGTTATGTTACATGACACTTTGTGCGGTGGGGTTTCAAGTAACTAAATCTATTGCTAATGTAGGCCTATAGCTACATGTTGCGAACATTCATTACTCTACCACAAAAGATTCATCAGTTGACATGACTGTCTGTCTGAGTCTCACTCCACTAGACCAGAAATTATGCAGGTTGTGCAACGAACTGGCAACCACTTATTGTGAAGTGAATGCAATGGAATTAGGGGACAGAGAGTCTGACATCTACTGGCTGAATGTTATCAATGTTATCAATAGCACCTTTAAGTACACAAGTAATTTTACTTGAGTCAAATTCTTTTAATTAACAGTACTTTTACTTCAGTACAACATTATAGCACTCTTTCGACCTCTGCAAACTTGCTCGCTCGTAGTTGCTAATAGGACAATGAGCTCACACATTTTCTTCAAAAGAGACATGTGTACATAACTGTCTGCAAACCATTTCTCTTTTAAAGCACTTCATACCCCTACTTTAAGAGAGGATGTTTGAATAAGAGTGGATGAAGCAAAACAGTTAATAAGCTATAATCGCTTCCTTCATTTTTTGATCTTTGGTGCAGCAGAAGCAACCCAATGTATCTTCTAATCGCCATGCAGACATTGTGTTATTTTAATGACAGCTGCTGTCTACACAAGATCTGTAAAAATGAAATAACTGTTCTGTAAGTTCCACTTTTTTAGATTTTGAGCAGCTATAACAACATAAATGTGTATTTATTCAGACAATAATTGCTATTCGTGCAGAATATTGCTGGGAAATAAAATGTTTTCTGTAACTGAAGTGTGACCCATTTAAAACGTTGGCCCCGAGTATGCCGGTTATAAGTACCAGGCAGGTTGTAATATTTGAATAAAATTGACATAATTTGTTAGTTTTAGACCCAAGTTATCCAAAATCATTTTGCTGAGTGTACAGTGATGACAAAGTTCCTGCAGGGAAAGCAGAGGTAAGCGGCTGTTCATTTCTACCTCGAAACCTTGCACCCTCCCAAAGTGCCAAATTTCCGCCCTGGTTGGAGCAGGCTGGCACTCCCGTTGTTGGCCTTTTGAAAGATTGTGGTTGAGCTTTACTCAGCTGCACGGACGGCTTGTCTTTTAGCCACAGAGGCTCAAACACACCTTAACCTAAGCCGTCTCTTTTTCTCTGTTACTGACTGTCTACTGATTTGAATGACTAAATCATTCGCAAACCATTCTTGACATTCAGTTTTCTCAAGCGGCTACTAATCAGCAGTCCTTCAGTCGGAGGAAATAATCGGGTAGCGCGAGGAGTTTTTTGAAACCCAGCGCGTTGTGACAATCTGTTTTGGCGCTTTGTCAAAACCCTTCTTTTGTCACCAGCACAAGTTCGAGAGCTAATAGGTGGTGAAAAGCCTGGTTGGAGGCCCAGATGAAGCAGATTATTTTATGAGGACTGAAGGAGAGGCAGGACAGGCATCCAAGCATTAGCATGTGTGCTAGCCAGAGTCGGTCCCAGGGGGGAAACCCAAGTCTGGCCACGGCGTCCCGACGGACATCCTCTGCCGAGGTTAGCATATCCCTGTTTTGGCTGAGTTGCTGAAAGTTGTGTGTGCGTATTTGTGTGTTAGGGGTTACATGGTCTGTGTGAGTGTGTGCACGTGTGTGTGTTTGTGCTGCTGCTGAAAGATTTGTTATTTGGAGCAGTGAATTTTAATGACGTTTGTCAACTCTAATACTCCGAGCTGTCCAGCTGCGGACGAGACTGAAGTTTTCTCAGCTTGCTTTGAGTTTATTTAAAGGAAGTGCCGGTTTTCAAGAAGTCTACCGCAACTTTATTCCTGGGATAAATACGTGTTATTTATAGATAGTTACAGAGATAGAAACATACAGAGACACATTTACATCCTCATAGTCAGATTTAAGGATTATGTGTTTTCCAGGCACTGCAGGAGAAGACCGGTGAGCTGTCATCACTTGTCATCAGATGAACTCAGGTGGCAAACTGCTTTCATCATCGGTTGTTGTTGGTCTATTTAATAATCTGACTACAGGGACATTTATCATATCTTTTTTTTAAAAAAAGAAAAAATGAGAATATAAGAAATATGAAATATGTACAAACATATGCATTAAGACGTGCAATATAATAACAGTGCAAATAAGTAAGAAGCTGAGAAGTTAGAACATACAATTACTTCCTGTAGTGGACTCATTTTTTTCAATAAAGAAATATTTATGGCCTTAAAAGCATATGAATTTGTATACAATGTTGGCGCAGCCACTTCATTAAAGGACCAATCCTTCATTTTGTTGACCATCATCATTGGAGCTAAATTCATATACAGTAAATAATCAACAGTGTTTGGTAGCAATGAATTACATGTAATCAGGATTACGTAATCCCAGTACAAATCTAAGTAACTATAATCAGCCTGTCAGTTTACATTTTAAAAAATGCGGGAATTGGATTATGGTTACATTGTCAAGGATTACTTGATTACATTTTTGATTACGTCTTCAAAATGTACATTTATGCCAGCATATTTTTGCACAGGTGTTTTGGTTCGACCTAATTTAAGATGCAGAATATATTCTACTATATAAAGGTCCTCTCAGATTGCTAGTTTTGTTAAGTGCAGGCCGGTTTCTGCTAGAGGCCTCGCTGGAGTCCTGAGCTGAAGGAGTTTCTCGTGAACCTGCATGATTTCATCTGATTTCGTTCCTTCGTTTATATTATCTCTGCTACATACTGCCCCGAAGTAACCTTTGGTATTACTTATTTCGATATTCACAACGTCTAGCATCCCAACGAGAAAAGTTACCTGAGAAAAGTTCATCATCATAAATATATCCTTGCATCGCTTAATGTAGTCGTGTAGAAGCTATATTGCCTGGCGCCCAGAATAACTAATAAATGCTACCAATAAATTGTAAACACACCGCGGCAACCGGCTGAACAGAACCAGCATCTCCATGTTTCTTTGTGTCAAGCTTGTCCGACTTAGCAACAGTAACTAAGGGGGGTGGGACTCAGGATCGGTCAATTCCGCCTTCAACCTGATCTAAGGTATAATCAGATTAATGAAAACACCAGTGTGAGTGTGCAGGGCATTTAGGTGACCATATTATTAAAGTATAGTATGTTTAATGTAGTATATTAAATGAAATGAAATGAAATGAAATGAAATGAAATTAGATTAAATTAATTAGATGATATTAGTCATGATGAAATTGGGATGGAATATGGTACAGTCAACTGGTTTAATCTACATAGATGGAACTAATCAAATATTACATTTCATCCAGAGATTAATACAACTTTTTTAAAAGGTGCACAGTTCCTCTTTGAACATGATTTGTACTGCCAAAATAGTTAATAAATCAGGACTTTTTTTACTATACTAAAAAAACCCTGCAGGAGCTGCATATGAACCTGCAACCTCCCGTTCCATACCCAATGGGAACCTGGAGGCACATGTGCCACAGATTACCCTCTGCTGCATAAATCTGCATGCCTCTGAAACCCAACAGGCTGTGAAACGTTCCCCCGTCAAACTCCGAATCCCATAATTCAGCAGGACTAGCTGACAGCACCACCTTCTTCTCTTCCTTCTCACCGTCCAGACTCGTCAGCTGCCTCCATCCATCCTCAGCTGAGACGGACGCAGTGTGTTCACAGCTCATCATCATCATCATGGAGTAACGACACGGTCAAGTGGCGTCTTTACTGTCTGTATGTACGCTTGGCTGTTTGTGTGTGTGTGTGTATGTGTGTGCATGCACTATATTTTGTTCTCCGTGATCAGATATAATGTGTTTATAAAGCGCTCCAGTGTGCCAGCTCTGAGCAGCCAGTGTTTCTCTGTGCCAGCGAGGCCTGTCGGCTGGTTAACACACATAATTGCTCCCTAATTCTCCCGTCAGTGGCTGGGTAGTATCTGATTAACAGGTAATGAGCCACATCCCATTCACCAAAGCCCCGCCTACAGTATAACTCTGTCTCGCTGTAGTGTTCCCTATCTTTTCTTTATTTCTCTATGTTTAAAACTTAAATAAACCCGTCTGTCTTTCCAGCACAGAGAAACACTATGAGAAACGTTGCTCAACATTTTATACCAAGGGAATTTCTTAAAAATTGGCACAATCGTGTACTTGGACTCAAGAATGAATTGATTAGATTTGGGTGGTCAAAGGTCAAAGACCACTGTGACCTCACAAAACACGTTTTTGGCCATAACTCAAGAAATCATATGCTAATTATGACAATTTCACAGAAATGTCTAACAGTATAAAAAGATGAAGTGATGACATTTTGGACAGACATGGATGTAAACTGCAATTTGATTAGTTGGTGGAGACATACAACTGTGAGGCTGCAATTCTAGCTTGTTTTTAATGTACGTACTGTATGAAGCAGTAGAGTTGGGGACACAAACAGCGTTCAAGTCCTGTGTTTGTTTGACTTTCTCACTCTTTGTGCTACTTCACCTTACTTCCTTCTTTGCTCCCATCATAACGGCCTTCTTAACGTACTAGTAGGTTCAGCAGGCCCCATCTAACCCACATCTATGAGATGTTTTTAAGATTCATACTGTAGGAGACCTACTTAAAGGACCTTCTTGTTTCAATTTAAGTTTAAATTTTGTCATGCACATTCACAAACAAATTTGCAATTAATCAAATTATCACAACGCATACACGCATGGGGCTTTTAAGGGGCTTTTTGGGGGCCTTGAGGGTACGGGGCAGTTGACCACTGTGTCCGGTTGGTAATCCAGCCTTGTGTACTGCATTGACATTTCTCAGTCTCTTAAGGAGGAATTGCCTTTTCGTCTTTTCATTAGGTAAAGTCTCTTCTTTTTCACATCCTGCAATCTTGATTTTTATACATCACAGTCAGAGCACGATCGAGAAGGAATGGAAATTGTATCGGGTAGTACAGTTCGTTTTGTTTGTATAAGCACTACATTTGTGTCGGTTGGAGCTCTGTTCTATTGCTTTTGTGAAAATTGTACAGGCACAGACATTCAAATGCCGTCAATGGGGAAAATAGGTCAGGAACTGTTCTACTCCTACAACTCTCTTAGAAAAACCGATGGTGGCCACAGATTACATAATGACCTTTTAACACTGTCTGGCACTGACAGCATTACAAGTCAGATGTGATAACTCTCCTCTTGGCTACTTCCAACACTTTCAAAGAAATATATACATTTTTGTTGGAAGCGTAACTTCAGCAAGCATACAGAAATATGTGTGACATTTGCAACAGTTTCATCTAAGCTCTTTCAGACGGATTCTCACATAGTAAATGTCGGGGAAAATGAGAAGCAAAGAGGGCATAACGCAGCGACTCTCAGATTATTTAATACCCCATTTGATAGGTTTACAAGCTTCAGTGGCAGACCAAAACAGCAATTTCTGACGCCATAATTGCTCAATTTATGAGCCAGTGCTTAGATATGAGAAGTATTGTGCTGGATATTTATGCCAAAACAAGTAAACTAATCAGATTTAGGGGGCAGTACAATTGCAAATGCAATAGATTTCATTTCAAATGATTTATTTAAAAAGAGATCGAGTGATATTTTGTGATGGTTGAAAAAGTCTGTTGAGGCCCTTGCATTAAATCCCCTTCCAAAGAAAAGAACACAGTTTACTAACGTCTTTATTTTTGGTGTAGACGTTCTCTGTATTTATACATCTTTATGTGCAGTGTGCATGGATTAGTGTATGTTTGCATGCACATACTGTAGCTACGCCTGAATGCACGCTTGCACTTCCACATACTGTATATTATGCATTTAAAAATGCACAGCTGGATCTGAACTCTGCTCTAGTGCCGGGGTTAACAGTGCCTCCCCTTGTGCCGCACTGAGGCCATGAGACAATAGTATCATGGAAGAAGCTTTGGGTTCGGGACCTCTCCGATTACTCTTGGAAGAGTCCTCCGAACTTATTAAAATCCCTGGCACAATAAAACAGGGCGCTGGCATGGCTGTAACTGAGTTGATCTTGGCTGTTTTCTGCTGTTGTGGGCAAACAGGGAGGATGTATAATGAGGAGGAGATGCACAGAGGTCACGCAAATAAGCGATGCTCTCAAGACCGTACAGAGAAAGCCTGTGTGAAGGGATTTGACGTGCTTTTACATGTATCTGAAAGCAGCCAGTCATGGGATGTTTCAGTGAGGTCACCATATAGAAGGGCTGGTTAATTATAACAGTGCATTAAAAGATTACAGATTACATTATGCTTTTTCTAATGTAATTTGCAGCAAGGAGGCCAACATTGAATATTCTGTATTTTGTCTTAATTCTGTTACATTGTGGCAGTTCGACTACACCCGTCAGTTTTTTCTTTCTATTTCTCTCTCTCATTTTAGTTATGTTGTTTTATACACCAAAATGATACAATCCAACAGTTGCCATAAGTCACATATAAATTAATACATAACAAAAGCCCAATTCAATAAAGGAAGTGTACCCCATTGCAGGGTCAGATTAACCTTTAAGTAGGCCACCTATGAAAACACTGGGCCCTGTGTTCCCCAACTTTGTTTGGTAATAATTTAAGTCAATTAAATGCATTTTTTTTAAAGGATAGGTTAACATTTTTTTAAAGTCTGTCTTAAAACAATAATAAGGTGCCCAAATGAACATTGAAACAGTTTTTGCTTGCTTCAGTCATTCCTCCAGTTCCTACTGGCCATTAAAATAGATCATAAAGCAGGGGATGCTTTAGGGCGTGGCTACCTTGTGATTGACAGGTTGCTACCACGCCGTTATCCAATCTGGGTTTTCGTGTTTTTGTCTTACAGCTTTAACCCTTTCACAGTGTGTTTTCAGTTCATGGAAGTTAATTGTAACATTTTGGTCGCCTAAAAATGAGCGGTTGTACTTCGCTCCACCCTCTCGTGTCACTTGTGGTTGCAAAAAAACAAGATGGCGACAGCCAAAACGTGGGACTCGAGGCTTCAAAACCGTAGACCACAAACCAATTGTTGATGTCACGGTGACTACGTCCACTTCTTATATACAGTCTATTACTTTAACACATTTCAGGGTGCAGATAAACAAGTCCTCATTTGACCAAACAGTGTGAGCAGCTATACTGAAATGTCACCTGACATCCCCCCAAGCCCTCTTCCAAATTCTTCATCATCTTACTGTCTTGGGTTACCCGTGGTTACAATACAGGATTTGGGGCATTTTTTATTTTTTTATTCTTTTAGTATTTGCTTCTTGATGCCATTTAAAAACGATTCAAACTAAATTACAAGGATCCGCTCTAACCTTCTACGGGAATGTGAGAGCACTTTAAAACGCAGCATCTATAGAGCAACCACTATACCTGCAAGCATCCTATTTCACCTTAAAACCTCATCCATCAAGACATTAAAAAAAGTTTATCTTTTGTCTGAGCCAGGCTTCCAGAATGCTGCAAAGCGTGACAGGATGTCTGGCTCTTGTCACGTGTGTGGCGACGGAGCTATTTCAGAGGCCTTTTGAAAACCCACCAACCTGCTGCAGCCGGCGCAAACGCTGCAGAAAGTGAGCAGCCCTTCTGACAGGAAGAGCGAAAGATAATATATTTTATTTTATGAGTTTTGGGAGGAGAGAATGTTAGTGTGACTCTGTATATTAAACATAAACCCATTTAAAGCTAATTGAATACAAATATAGGGTCAGGGTATAAAATAAGAAAAGTGGGCAAAGGGACATATCAGGTATTAATGTTAGCTGTTATATTTTTCCTACTAGTAGGTGAGATATTCTATGTCCAGACTATTATAAGAAGTGAGGCCCCTTAACATATTTTTCTTGGATAGGGCCCACACACTACATACACACCGCATACGCACACAGACAGACATCCTCGGTGGAAGCTCAGCGTGCTTGGAGAGGAAAGGCGGACATTTCGGGGCACGGGGCTACATTATACTATAGTAGCGGCTTTTATGAGACAGACAACACGCCTGGCTCCAGCGGGAAAACCTCATGATGGACAGGCACTTTACCTGAGCCAAGAGCAGGCGGGCCGGGAGGAGGGAAAATGAAATAAAATCAATACTCGAACATAACTTTTTAAATAAACATTTGCACTCCACGGACATTGTTGGCAGTGGGAGCCGGTAACCTGTCCCTATTGGTGGAACTCAACACCAGACCGTTCGCGGAGCACTGGCTCCCATCGAGGTGATGGCTACTGGCAAGATGTGACGTGAATAGCAGGCTATGTTCTGTTTATCCAAGGTAAAAGAAGAGAGAGGTGAGGGGGGGGGAACTAGGGAGTGAGGCTGCTCTTTTCTCCGAGCAGGGTAAGGGTTTTTACGGCTTGTTGATCATGCTAAAAGCTACCTTAAGAAGCGATGCCTGGTCACTTTAAGCAACAATTCTCCACCCCCCCTGAACCAAGGTGTGATTCAAGTGCAGCTTTTGGTTTGGTCGCGAGGATAGGGATGCATTTACCGGCAGAGACACCAGTGGAATTTGGGTGTCAGGCCAGCATGTCATCAACTGAAGGGGTAAACAGAATTAAATCTGCTACTTCCCGGCATGCTTTTCAAACGTCAAGTCACAAGGCCAGTTTGCCAGGGATAGTGATTTTAAGGAAAGGTCCAAATTGCTATGTATTTAAATAAATTCTACCAAAGCTCATCATTATTCATCTCCTAGTTAGGATACAAAACAGCTGCCAGTCTGCACACACTTAAAGAGGAATCCATCATAGATTCACAGTTTCTCCTCCTGACAACAGAAGAGTAATTAAACCAGAATGCAAGTCAGCCTTAAGACATGTAGGACTTGCCAATATAATACCAAAGTTTCTTTTAGGCTAGGCACAATTATGATTTAAAGGATCAAAACCACCAAGACTAGGTAGTAGTATCAAAAAAACCTTTTTTTTCCTGTAAGACATTTGGATTTGCAATAAAGCTATTATCAATACTGCAGGTGTTGCTGGAGTTTTGATCCTTTAAGGTAGTTTCCAGGGCCCCTCCATGTCTTCGCTGACAATGAACCGCAGCGTCCCCTAATAAAGGCATAAACTAAAGATAATTTCAAAACAGATTATTTCCCTTTTCCATGCACCTCGCACGAAAGTGTGAGCTTGTTCCAGAACACTCACTCTACCTTTAAAAGTATGAATTAAAGGACAATTTATAGGATTTAATAAATAGTGAGTTAAAAAATAGAACAATAAAGTAATAGTGAAAAGCAAAATATATACAAATATAGTGGTGAAAATTTGAATAATAAACAAATAAAAAGTCTTTGTGACATTCAATGGCGTCAATATCAACTGTGCAACCGGTGCAGCTGCACAGTAGTCTAGAACCTGTCAGGGGCCCATGTAGGAAGGGGATTTTTTGCCGCTTTACTATTGAAGGTGGTCCACACTCGTGAATTGCCCGTTTCAAGCAGTCTTCTCGAGCAGTGCTGTTAATGACTTTGCTGAGCGCAAGGCCCGTAGGATGAACTTCTAATGGATGAGTACAGTTTTCTTTCTGTTATTTAGTGGGATCAGGGATTCATACTGTATCTATGGCAATGTAATCACCTCTCGTTGGAAAATATGCACCTACTATGTCTGATAACATTTGTCCACCGGGTCCGGGGCAGGCCGTTGATAAATTTGGCGCTTCGGCTGCTGTCCGTGGTGCTGATTAAAGGCTGGTTTGCAGGATGGGAGTAGCATGGAGAGCCTCTCCAACGCATAGCGATTGTCTGCTTTGCAATTATCTGAAGTGGTTGAGTGTGTCCGTGCGTATATGTGCACATGAGTATGCAATTGTGTTTTGGGGCGAGAGCCCAAGAAAAAAGATTTGCACTGGGGCCAATCACATTTATGTTACACTGCTGGGTTATATGTTCCTTCATTACCAGGACGTGTTATACAAGTGTTATGCACCAAATGCGTATTATTATTTTTTTACTAAGTATATATTTGTAATTAAAAAAAATAAATCTGATGAAGCATTCATCTTATAAAAAAAAAACGAAAGCATAAAATTTCTATCACCAGTCATTCTCCACTTGTTGAACAGCATTCTGGGAAATGTAGGATATCAGAAGAGCAGGTTGAGGGAAGGTGGGTACCCCTTCATGTCAAATTAACTTCTGGAATGCAGGGAACATTGCAGTCTGATGAGCAGTGTAAGAGGATCCGAGGGGGATTTTTCCTTAAAACAACAATAGACAGTCTGGGACTAATAGGCCGCAGGATAAGCTGGGTGGCCTGGCCTGGCTGCTGATGCTGCCCTGAACTGGCCCAGGTGCTGCTGACTACAGTGGAAAATACCTCTCA
>CAKALG010003536.1:0-17929 GCA_916700815.1 Helicolenus hilgendorfi
CGCCAACCACGCAGCCTTTCAGTGTAAACCGAGGGAGGTCTTTTTCTCTCCTTACTGGTAAATCACTCCACAGCCAGGCTGCTTGGCACACAGAGCGAACTGCAGAGCTAGGCCGACACAGTGTGATATTATATTAGCATTACAAAGGCTTTCCCACCATCTGTGACACGCAGTGGAAAAAAAAAAATCACTTTTCTGTTTCCAAGCCCCGAGTGCTGATGTTTCCATAGGTTCTGTGAGGGGGGCTGATGGGAGTGTGGCTGGGGGATGACAAACGAAACATGCATTTATTACAGCCTCTCTGACACGTGTGATTCACCTCCAGTTCAGTAGGCTACATACAGTAACACGCTCACGGTTATTCAAAGCCTTTTAACTTCAGCTCAGGGTTAACAAATACGGTTATTCAAAGCCATTACAAACCTATCAATGTTACAACGCTGCACTCTGTGGCATTTCTACACTGATTCAAAAAGATAGGTTTATGATCATTTCTAGCATAGCGTATGATACAAAAAAAAAAAAATCCATAGAGCGCTATGTTCTCCTTAGCGAGAGCAGATAGAGTTCTGTGCTTCACTCAGCGGCCTAGGGGAATGAATAGACTTGGCTCGTCCACACAGCTCTCCTTGCTTTCCACTGTAGCCTGTTGTCACTAGCCCCTGGTCGTACGCCAGTCGCCTACTTGGCAGGGAGAGGTGCTGTACAAAGCAACTGGCAGGTCTGGTAAATAATGCTGATGGAGTGTGATAGAGAGAGAAGCATCTCCTTTATTCCACACAGCTACTCTATCTGTTTTAGCGGGTACAGAGGAGAGACAAATGCCGCCTGCTTTTTTTTCCTCCAATCTATTCGACTGGAGGAAAAAAACGATACCTAGCTCCTCTTTGTGTTATCTTTCATGATGTTTGCCAGCTTAAGAAAAACCAATAGCCCTCAGCCAATGGCTTACCAGAATACCCAGCACTGCAGGAGCAGACAACCTGCCAACAGCTGGGATTTACAGTTGAAACTTCATGCATACAATTACACAGATGAAGGAGGGACAAGTGGACAATAGCAATGCAGTGTTGAGGGGAAACACTCATCCAGGCAATCATGCAAAGCCCTCTACTTAGTTAGTAAAACAGGATAGAGGGAGAGTGAAAGGACAGACGTGATTACCATAGTGACTTCATAGTTCAGGCTTCGGCATCAACACAGAAACATGATCACCCTCCTGTGTGAATGCTGTGACTTCTTTACCTCCTGCCAGCACTATATTACCAATACTAGTTTAGTTGTAGAGTGGTGAAGGCTCTGGGTTCCCTCAACAAAAAGCCAATTGGATTTTTCCATTGGGTTTTGGATTATTGCAGAAAATGAGCTCTGTGGCAAACAAACCTTTATGATACCTATGTCTACATCATTTCCCTACACATTGATTCACTGGAGGCTCTAACCTCCAAGCTGCTCTTTAAGTTCAGTCATTGTAGTGCAGAGCTCTGCAGGAGATTTCCATTCACTATTGTAAGAGTTTGTATTTGTGGCTTTATGCTGAGGCTTTGGCAGAGCCGAACCAGGACCAGAAATACCACCATTTACATTGCTCCTTATCCCTATTCATTAAGATTACCAACTGCCATCAATGCCTCCTGTGTAGGGACATGAAGGAGGTGTGCAGCTCACCAGAGGCTATATCTAACAGGAGAAAGCTCTGCATAGTCTATGAGCACACATCCAGTGGCAGTGGGCAAAGTAAGCATGAACAGTTGTCAGTGGAAGGAAAAAATCCTGTAAATGGTGTAATGTAATCCATATATTTGAATGAATTCTTCACCCATGTGGATCCCTGTCATTTGATGTGGGTATTAACTGGGAGTATTACTGCGTATAAAGAGCATATATGGCTCAGTGGCAGTATATAAAGCCACTTTCATCCATGTGGGAGTGCGATGGGTCAATGAGGTTTCCAGCCCGGTGTAATATTCCTGTCACTGAGCCTCATTCTGAAAACACCTGTAGATGCATCTTCCCTTTCACTAAGAGTAATTCGCATTAGCATATGGCCCAGAATATCCAGCCCGGCGAAGCAGTCAGGAAGACAGCCCGGTGAGAGCGGAGGTAGCGGGGTTAGCTCTCTTGTCAAAACCAATATCCACCTCTTGAAGACTAGACTGGGGGGAGAGGCAGCCAAAATCATCTGCATAAAGGAGAGGCACTAAAAATCACCTCTCATAAAATACGACAGGGGGGGAGCCAGCTCACACTGGTTAAGGCGTGATGAAAGGAATGGAATCCAGCACAGCTCCCTGTCTGTGGATAATCAAACATCCCTGGCGCTAAAAGCATGGCATTCAAATTCAATTGTGAGAGCTGCTACCGTCTGAGAAAAGAAAAAGGAATAGGGGAAAAATACATCGTTGTTTTGAACTTTTGTGGGAGCTTTAAAAGATGTGTTTTATAACGCCTCGCATTAAACACAAACTAGTTAACGCTGTAAAAGAGAAATGCAAATTGCGTCAAATGATGATTGATTGGTAATGCAATGAAAACAATAAAGATTTGCGCAGGCAGAGGTGTGATCTCATGATAGCACATCAAATCCCCAAGGAAACATATTAACTAGCAAGATGATGACAATATATCACATGGATTATCACAACATGTCAACGCACAAGATATTCCTGTTGCGACAAGCCGATCACCTTGTACGGCTGAAGTGTCAGAGAAAAGACAAAGGATTAAAAGATATGTAAAAAAAATAAATGCTTTAAAATGTAACTGGTTATAAATATATCTACGAGGCAAAATATGAAAGAGCTGCACACGTCCACTGACACAACAACAGCAGGCTTTTAGACTTGTACATGTAGTGGTGCGGCAGAACAGCCGGGGCAACAGGGAGAGGGAGCATGAATGCCTTATTACAGTGTGTGTGAAGAGGAGCTGGGAGCAGGGAGGGAGAGGGGAACGTCTCAGTGACAGAGGCAGAGGAGGCTGATGAAAGCCCTGCACAGAGCGGTCCAAAGCGCCGACACATGACACAGCTCATAACTGCTCACCATCCAGGACAGGATCGCATTCATGTAGCCCTCTGCTTCATGTATATTTAAACACTCGCAGCTCTAGTTCAATTTCAGCTTAAAACATTTGCTTTTACAGCACGCGCACACACACACATTTAAATATATATATGAAATACCAGGGCGAGTCTCACATGGCAGTGAGCTGAAAAGACGAAGCCGCAGGTGACCCCAAAATGGAATGTTTTTTTTCTTTACGTCATACTTTCGTTCTAATTAATAGAAAAATTGAGCAGGCTGTAGTGGCTCTGACACATTAAGACTGTGTGATCTTCACACATGGGTGTATCTTCAAGGCCCTTGGTGTGTTTGTGTATGGGTGTCAATGTGAGAAAGTGCGTGGGTGTATTTTCTTGACTATATCTTTGCATAAGAGAAGAAAAGGGGAATGACGTGGTGATGAGAGCGAGAAAGAGTATAGACACGAGGGCTGAGAGCGAATGAGAGAACATGGTGGTAGAAAGAGAGAGAGAGAGGAGGAGGGGGGTCTCTGTGAGCCCAGGGGGTAGGTAAGATTACAGATGTACACACAATGTTCTGGAGCACAGGCCAAGGGCTGAATAACAGAGTGTTGCTGTTTCTCCAGAGCTGCTTGCTTCAGCTCACTCTGTGCCTTGTTCTGCTCAATGCCCAGGGCAGCCATTCAGAGACTCTCCCCCAGTAACAGCACAGACAGACTCTCATATCCCAAATAGTTCCTCCAACAAAATGGCACTGTTGTTGACGAGCCCTTACAAAAAAATAAAAACCCACCTAAGGTAGAGAAATTCAAGGAGACGGCTCACATTTTTCTTCTCTGCGACCTTATTTGTCATTAGCCTTTCTGAGTACATTTCCAGCATAGTTTTTTGTTAGGTTTGGCTTATTCTGATGTTCAAATGTAGGGCAGTAGGTAATTGTTCCTCCTTTGCCTCCTTCCATTATCATTATAACCAGATTAAGGTGATACTACAATTATCTCAAATGTCATGTAAACATCCAGGCTCATGTTAGTCAAATTAAGGTAGAAATAACCCGATTAACCTGGATTACGTGTCAATCTTGTGAATTACTGCAGCACGTATAGAGCTTAGTCTAGCTTCGGTCTATATTCTGATTCTGATCGTAGAGAAGAGTCTTTCTCACACAAAGCAAAAAATCATCAAGACAAAAGCAATAAACATTTACAACAACACTGACCCTCCTTTTTTCTGCTCTTAATTTGAGGCTGCAACAAACACGTCCAACACCAAACCTGGTCATCAAAAAATAAAAATCATGTAAACGCAGGTTACTTTAAAGAGGACTTATGCTCATTTTCAGGTGCATCCTTGTATATTGGGTTTCTACTAGAGCATGTTTACATGCTTTAATGTTCAAAAACCACTTTATTTTTTTAGGACCTGTTTTCACCCTCCGTCTGAAACGCTCTCGTTGGGCTCCTGCACCCGCCAAAAAGCCTGGTCTGCTCTGATTGGTCAGCTGGCCCACTCAGTTGTGATTGGTCAACCGAACCAAACTCCTCGGACTCCGCTCCAGCTCTGCTCTAATAGCTTTCTTTTAGGGTGTGCCAAACTAGCTAATATGCAGGTATTATGCAAATGTGTTACTTGGTGACATCACCACGTTACGGAAGAAAAGGCGGGACTTCAATCAAGGCGTTTCAGGCAGTTCGGGAGCAGTGTTTCTGTGGGGGAGAGTAACTCCCTTTGACGTGGAGTTTGGGCTTTGTAACTTTGCAGACCTTTTACATGCACAAAAAACTTTATAACACACTACAAGAAAGGGAAAACGCACAAAAGCATAAAAGGTCCCCTTTAATTGAACAATTACGTTTATCTTGTTTTCCTCTTTAACAGGGTTGTATTGTGCATGTAAATACAGACAGTCTTACTATTATTTGCTTTTTGATATATTCAGTAAGTACTGGGGGTGGTACAGTGTCAGAAAAAACAAGGTACAAAAACTTTTGTCACAGGGGGGCCGTCAATCTGACAGTAATGTGCTGCACAGTGTCAAAAGGTACAAATTCTGCACACTGTTTTCTCAGGGTGGTAGTAACAGTAGAAGTAGTGAAATCAAAATGTGTCTACAATTTATCGAACAAAAGATTGAGGGAAACACATATTATTGTGAGGTGCTGGCTCACAGTTAAATCAGAGATCAACACTTCTGCAAACAGTTACCTGACTGGAATTTGTACTGACTAAATTTATACGGTTTCAAATCAGGGCAATCCACTTGAGAGGCCAGTCCAAGGAAAGCCTGATACCAAAATGTCAACATATGAAGAAACAAACAAGCACAAAGTAGAGAAATGCAGGATAAAAGTCAAAAGAAAACATCTCACGTTCAAATTAGGGAGGTAATCTACCAAATTGGTCTTAAATATTGAATTGAAGCACTATATGTATAGATATATATTTGCATTTTGTAAATTCCCTTCCCTAATTTGAATGTAATGTCTTCTTTCCTAGTTTGTGTTTGTCGTTTCTTGATATGTGGACATTGTATTTCATCCTGATGAAGGCAGTTTACAGAAATCTCTATTAATTGAAATACGTAATCACAACAGAGTAATGAGAGTGTGGCTTTATAATTTCATCTAAGGCGTCCTGATTCCGAAACACATTATTATAATAAAAAATGTCACATTACATTTTGAGTGTAAACTGGGCATGAGTCTGTTAAACGTGGATGAAGTTGTGTTTAGAAGGGGCATGTCAGTGAGTAGGCTCGTGTTGAGTAAGTGCCACAGAAAATCTGACACACAACAAAGCAGAGTCCAATACAAGCATGATCACTAGCTGCTCAGAAAAAAGAGTATTATCCAGCAGCACCCACTTTGCCTCACTATTTCCTGACTGATGACATCACAAGTCAGTTCCACTTTCTGCGCTATTATTTTATTATTTTACTAATGTAAACACAAGTCTATTATCATGACATTCATTGGTAGAGACGTACATGCAAACCTCTTCAAAATCCTTCGTATGTGTATGTTAAGCCTTCACAGTAAATCTTTAAAGAGGACCCATTATGCTCATTTTCAGGTGCATACTTATATTTTGGGTTTCTACTAGAACATGTTTACCTGCTTTAATGTTAAAAAAAACGCTTTATTTTTCTCATACCCGCTGTGCTGCAGCACCTCGATTCACCCTCTGTCTGCAACGCTCTGTTTGCCGCTAGGCAGGTATTATGCAAATGTGTTACTTGGTGACATCACCACGTTACGGAAGAAAAGGCAAGGCGTTTCAGACAGTTCAGGAGCAGTGTTTTTGTGGGGTAGAGTAACTTTGGACTTTGGGCTTTGTAACTTTGCAAACCTTTTACATGCAAAGAAAACTACACTCTTCAAGGGAAGAAACAAAAAAGCATAATAGGTCCCCTTTAATTTAGTACATGCTTATCAGTATCACTTATCACTATTTTAAAGCATTTCTGGCGAGGGTGAGGTCAGGTCCTTTAAAGAGCTGGCAGGATGTATGAGAGCCTTTTCTTTTACCTGATGGCAGCAATCAGGTGGCGGCAGAACTGGTGTGTGCATTACACCATCTCTCATTGTGCAACTACACAACACATCCAGGAAAGTGAAAACAAATCTATGCACCTTTCTGCACACAAGAGCAGAAGAAGAAGAAGTTGTTCCACAAGGTCATACTTTGCAAATCACAAGCAACCTATGTGACACTTTTTCTGAAATCCCAAAACTACAAACATAATTTTCTTATGTATCACCTTTAAGATTTTCCAACATCAAAATAGATTTGTTGTACCAACAGCAGAAATTATTCTCTTATGCTGAAATCATGCAAACTGCTACAGTAAAACAAGGCAATTGCTTTCACACAGGATATGTATTGTGATTATGTTATTTGTTGTGTCACTATAGCCTATATTTTATATAAATCCCAGAAAGAATAGCTCGTGTGATACAGCATCTAACGGGGATCCAAATTCGCAAACAAACAAGCAGAATATAATGATCTGACTCACTGAATGCAGACTACTTATTAATCATTTTCGTAATCAAAAACCACAGAGAGACAACTGTGCAGGCATCCCTCTCTTTGAAATAGCTTAGTGTACATCATTACATGGAAAGAAACATCATCTGTCCTTTGATGTATATTTAGGATGCTCTATATTCCTCAGTTTTTTTCATAGGAGAAGCCAACCTGGACTGTCTTCATCACGAAACTAGCGCCTGCTTTTGATCGTCCTGTTGCATCCAGACTGTGCAGCACTGATCACCGATACTGATAATATACTTGGGCCCTTGGGCAACTCTGTCTCCTACAACATTACATTGCTATACAACCAAACTGCATTCTCAGTTACGTTTTGAGGGAAAAATATTTTTTCTAGGGTCGCCGTTTTAAACAGTTTTACATATGTGGTTAATGTTGTAAATTGAAACAAAACAAAACAAAAAACTTAACAAAACTACTTGGTTTAGTTTAGTAAAAGACATCATGGTTTGGCTTAAAATGACTACGACATTGAAACAAAACAAAAAAGCAACACTTTTAGTTACACATGGGACACAAATAGCGGTCTCCTGGGGGAAAGGACTGTGTTTGTTGGACCCATCCACCACCGCGCCCGCCAATAGTGGACTTTCTCGCTTGTTATACTCGTTATTATCAGTGCGCTCCAATATCCCATACTACCATACTATTTAGTATGCCAGAAAAGGATTTAGTATGTCCCAATACATAGTATTTCAAATACAGTATGCCCAAAATACCA
The DNA here is from genome assembly GCA_916700815.1 of Helicolenus hilgendorfi. Classification (NCBI taxonomy): domain Eukaryota; kingdom Metazoa; phylum Chordata; class Actinopteri; order Perciformes; family Sebastidae; genus Helicolenus; species Helicolenus hilgendorfi. Next base: position 7,800 of record CAKALG010003536.1, read on the forward strand.
GGATGACCTACTACTATATCCAGTTGCATTTTGCAGTACACAAGCCAGCATGCTCTTTTGGCTATTTTGGCAAAATGTTATGACGAAGTAGTATGTCTCAATTGTATGCATACTGCATGCAACAGTACATACTTTGTTAGGGCAGCTGCAGTATGTACTAAAAGTAAAAAGTAAAAGTATGCATTTTGGAACACAGCTTAAATCACGTAACTTTCTTCTTCTTCTTCTTCTTCTTCTTCTTCGTTGGTTTTAGAGGTGGTTTGTATCCAAAAAATTGCATTATTGCCTACTACTGAATTAAAAATAAGACTCAACTCTCATGTCTAATCTAACTTTAAAAAAAAAAAAAAATTAAATAAAACATTTTCCCCCATCTTATCACCTAATAAACTATCCTTATCAAGCTAGGCTCTGAGAGGGCCTGAAAGCCTCTCTCAACAGCCCATGCACTTCCTCTGCAGTAATTCCCACAATCAGGTAACTTTCATTGGCGGTCGCTCGATATAATACATCACTTGCTGCTGCCTTCCGCTGACTTTTTGTGATACGTCAAAGACAAACATAATCCGCGACAAAGTATGTTTCCCTTCAAACATAATTGAGAATGCAGTTTAGCTGTATGGGAGCGTAATTTGCTTTGAGGCACACCCATGAGTACCTGGAGTTTGCACTTGTGTGTTTCAAGAAAACAGGATTGTTTGGAGGGAAAAACTGGTTTCAGTGATTCATTCTAGCTTGAGCTTCCTATATAGCCTTTTAAAACTGAATTTTGGTACCTGCAATTAACCTATGAATGAAATGAAACAGCCCAAGAAAAATCAGTTTGTACTTTAGAGTAGTATTACTGCATGTCATAGTGCTTGGCATGCAAAATGATTTTCAAGAGATGATCATGAATATTTATGAGGAAACGAAGAGAGAGAAGACCTCCATAATAATATCCCACAGACCTTGAGTGTGTCTCAATCTGATGTTGCAAAGTCAGAAACCTTGACCCTAATCATCTCAGGTCGAAACACAGATGTTAATGTTAGCATGTCGATTTAAATTCACCTCTGGTCTAAAAACAACATGAGCTTAATAAAACAACAGTTCAATTATTCATTACTATATATATATAGTGTTTTTTAGCACGTATTCAACTTGCATGCACAACATTCATTGGGTGTATAACCACAGTTTTCTGTTGTTGCAGCAGTGCAATACCTCCACAGTGCATTCCCATTGACCTCATGGTATAAACCCACATTAACCATCACTCCAAACATCCATGATGTTGCTCCCAAACTATGTTTAGCACTTAACTCTGCTTGGCTTTGGTGTGAAAGGATTAACATAATGATAATAATACAAGATTATATCATTAATACAGAGTTAATTCTAAATAAATTGAGGGTCTTAATAATAAATTGTGTTCTCCTCAATCTATAGCAACGTAATTTTAGATTGTTGCATATTAATTTAGTTTGTTATATTAACTATTCATTTGATGATCAAATAAAGATTTTTTACACAGTTACACTGCAGTTACAAGTAGTACAATGGTAAAGTGGCATGATTTTCAGATTAACTAGTAGTATTTATGGGGAAGGATCCTCATACAACGGTTTATATGATATCTTACGAAAAATTATTCCCAATTTTTTGTGCATTTTTCTACAGATGTCCAGCATTATGTGACACACATGTCAACTTCCGCTAATTTCATGCATACAGTCTTTTCAAAATAAACTTCCATCTTCACAGGAAACAACTTCGTAACAAAACTACTTAGTTAGGTTTAGGAAAAGATGGTGGTCTGGGTTAAAATAACTCCGGAAGTGGTGTAACTTAGCTACGGAAGTTACGTGGCAAGATAAATCAACGTTGACCTCTGGTTTCACAATGAGAACAAACACCAATCTCCTGTGCGAACGTTTGGTGATTTTTGTCCCACCCATCCACCCCGACCTCCTTCCTAAGCAGTGTTTGTCACTCTTTATACTTCCTGGTTCACAATTACATGGATTACATACAAATTGATTTCATGGGATATATGAATGAATGAATTACAGGGGATTATAGGTAGGTATAACCACAAACGGTGTATGAGAATGGCCTGTTATGGAACTGCTGACCTATGAATAGTGACCACCAGGAATATCAGCAAGCTGAAGAGGTCAAATGCAGGAGGAGTGTGAGTTCATTATCTTGTGACAAACATTTGAGGACATTTGAGAAACATTGAGTTTCTGTGTTTAACACCTCTTTGTCTCTTGGTTTTTAAAGAAGTTCATTGATGAGCATTACAGAACTAAAACCTCTGTAAAATCTACTGTAACAGTCAAATTGACTTGGCTCTTCAATATAATTGGTTTGTGACCATGACCAGTATTAAAATAATTTGTACACATCTGGGGCAGTCACTTGACATGTGACAATATCTAACTCCTCTCTGACCTCCAGCAAACTGCAGACGAGTGCTGCAACTTGACAGAAAACCTGTTTGAGTCAAACTCACTGGTGTTTCTGATGTACAAAAAACATTCACTACATGATTTTGCAGCTACTGTATATAGTAGCACACAACCTTTGTGTTTCTCCTACAGCACATTGATTGAAATTCTTCTCAGCCACAAAGTAGCTGATATTAATATTAGAGATGATAACGCACATATAGTAATGCTATCATCCAAAACAAAGATGATGTGGAGGAATGAAAGAAAAAAAGGATTTATGGGGCTACAACTAACAACTGTTTCTATTATCAATAAATCAGACTATTATTTTATTGATTAATTGATTAATGAGCTGTTTTATAAATTGTCAGAAAATAGTGAAACAGTTCAAAGCCAAAAGGTAATCAGTTCATTATCATAGAAAACTACAAAACCCACGATGCCCTGATGGAAGAGATTTGAGTGCTGACCATCAACCATAACAAAGCAGAAACCAGTGACATTTTGGCATTTTTGCTTAAAACATTAGAATTAATTGATCAAAAAAATTGTTCCTGATTAATTTCCTGTTGTTCAAATAATCAATTAATTGACTAAAAAGTATATGAATTTTACGTGTTGAAGTACATGTCAATCTGAGCGTTAGTTACTACTGTAAATACTTACTGTATTGTATTGGGGTATTCTGATATTTCAGCTGATTAGACTATTATCAGGCCATTCAATAGGCGTTATCGGTCGCTATAAGCACCATGGATTTGGGTCAATAGGGGCGTACTTCACCTACTAGTAGGTTTAATCATCTATTCACATGGTAGATCACCGAAAGAAGGTGTAAAAGAACACGACAGCGACCTCTATCGACCGTAGTAATAATGACAGAACCGGAAGTCAGGCGCTGTAGTATAGACAGCGTGAAACTCCATATGGGTTGGAGGTTGGTGTGATGGATGGGCTGGGTTCACATCCCATGTGAAACCAACGTGTAGTTGTCTTTGTGTTCACAAGCGTCAAGATCCCCTCTCATTTTTTAAACATAGTTATTATAAGATAAAAAAATAAAAAAATATGTTTCTCCATAAACATAACTAAGTGGTTTTGTTGCCTAAACATAAAGAAGCCTTTTTGTTTGTGTCCAAAATGTTTCATTTAGTTTTACAGCGTATTAGAATGTGTTGCCTTCAATTTTCACTTTCACTTTAACAACGTAGTAGGCATAGTAGGCCCCTAATGACCCACATGTATGGTGCTTATAGCGACATTGTATTTGCGACAGTGCATTTTGGGGAATTTAAAAAGCTGTCAGTTTCAATATTAAAAATCACATTGCCATTTTAATCAGGATATACAGGCTAATATTCTATTCACCGATCTCGATCCCACGTATTAAGCAACACATTATCAACCAACTGATGTGAGAGATGTGAGAATATTATCCCAGTTTTCATTGAAAGTGCATTTGCTGATCCAAATCAAGGCCACAGTGCGGTTTTGTCACTGCAACAGTGCATCAACTTCACAGCGCCTCTCTGACCTTGTTAGATGCCCTTTTCCCCAACAATTACAGCCCAGTATTAGGCTTTTGTCCTGTGCCATGCCTGGTGGCCTTGCTGCCTGTATACAGCTCCTCCTGTGTGAACGACAGCTGATAAAAGCTCTGGGCTTTTGCTGGCGTCACCGCCACTGTGTAATTCCACTGCAGGGGAGTGTGCTTTTAGCTATGAAGCCCACTGCCACAAGAGCACTAAAGACATACAGGCACAAACCCTCGCCAAATTGCCCTTAAGCTCCAGAGACATTTCATCTGACATGTTGTTGACAGAGACAATTGTTACTATTCTAACCGTGTGTGCTATTTATTGTATTGCATCAGTAGCCCTGCGCATACCACCGCCAACAATGAAGCACAACAGCAAGAGATAAGGCTGGTAGCTGCATCAAATACAGCCACCCTAATTATGAGGGTCCGCATTAAAATTTCATAACAAAAAAACAAGATGACAATAAAGCCTCTCAAGTCAATAATGCACCAAGGCGGCACAATAAAAAAATATATATTTTAAACAACCCAGAAACCTCAAGTAAAATACTGAACCCAGCTTTTTTATGCTTGCAAAAGAGTGTGTGTATGTGTGTGTGTGTGCATATGAGTGCATGTAAGAGAGAGAAAGGGAGAGAGACCTTGAGTGCAATGGGAGGAGTAGATGCTGCAGCATTCAGGGAGGGAAAGCAAAGCTAACTGTGAGTCAGACTCTCTCTTTCTCTCTCTTTCGGCCCTTACCTCCCTCCTTCCACTTCCACTCTCCCCTTCTCCTCCCTCTCTCAGCACTTAAGCAGCTGCCTCCACTTATGCAGGGCACATTTCAGATGACAGGAGGGAGGGAGGAAAAGGGGGGAGGGAGGGTATGATGAGGGGTGTGGGGGGGGGGGGGTAGCAGGAGGAGCATTGGGGGAAGGAAACAAAAGGTTGCACTATGATTGCACAACGATTCAAAAGCTGCTGAAGGGGGACATTCCAGCCTAGGTGAGGATGCTTCCCCCTCCTCCTCCTCCTCGTCCTCCTCCTCCTGCTCTAAAAACCCACACTGCTATACATCAAAGAGGAGAAGGTTAACCGCTAGACACCGTAACCTCTGTAATAGAACTGTTTTCTAATGACCATCAAAGAGTGTTTACTAGCTCTGGGCCTGTGATTAATGGCTGTATGCACGGGCAGCCTCCTACCTCACTTCCTCTCTCCTCGTGCTCGGAGATGGTGAAAGAGATGTGGCGGAGATGACAGCTGGGACTCTAAATGCTTCGGTAGGATCTTTTAGGACATGAGCATCTTGACCTCCTGACCCCTTCTATGACAAATTAGTGTCTAATATCAAAACAGGTCATATTATGATAAGAATGTCACATTGCTCTATGTATGTCTAAATGCCAAATATTTCACAAAATTATATTAATTTTTTTTTAAATATCATAACATTCATCCCCAGTATCTTTACTGGTCCAAGAAGCTGTTCTAGTGGGTGTGAAAACCATGTATCTCCACGTCAATTTCTCAAAAAAACAGCCCCGTTTTCCATGACAGTGCATTTTTCAGATGGTTCGATGGGTTTTTAAATGGCTTATAAAACACAAGAGGTAAGAGAATTTTCTCATCCCATAAAGGGACATTTAAAGGAACAGTGTGTAGGATCTGGTGGTGTCTAGCGGTGAGGTGAGGAGATTGCAACCAACTGAAGCCTCGCTTGTGTGCCAAGCGTGTTGGAGAGCTATATGGTGGCCGACGCAAAGACGCAAATGACCCTCTCTAAAGCCATTTGTTGTAAAAGTAGCGTAGCCATTTGGAGAGGAGCCAGTGCGTAGAGTGTGTGTGTGTACGTGGGAAGTGAGTGGTGAAGCAAGAGAGAGAGAAAGGCGGCGACGGGAGCGAGTACGCTATCGACTCCGGCCCAAGCAGGAAAAGTTAACAGTTTGGTTTGTTCATTCTGGGCTACTGTAGAAACATGGCGGTGCAATATGGTGGACTGCGTGGAGAGGGGACCTACTCCCTGTAGATATAAACGGCCGGCCAGCTGTTACAAATCAGGATTGAAAAATGAATCTGTTTCTATGATGTGACAACGATATGAGTGAGGTTTTGTTAAGTTTAGGCACAAACACAACTTGGTTATGGTTAGGGAAATATCATGCTTTGGATTAAAAGACTTCATTAAGGTTAGGGGACCTTTGTCGTCATGGTTACAATAATAACACATGGTTAAGGTCAGGGAATGATTGTGGTCTTGCTTTAAAACTTGATGTAGAAAAAATAAACAGCTGAAATCTAGGTTGAATTTCTTTACTACTGTAGCTTGATGCATGGGTCAGTGTCTACTGTTTATCATCGATGGCACCAGAATCAAGAAAACCTCACGTTTTACACACTACAATGCAGATTTAAACCAAACTGAAGACGTAAACGTGCATTGCAGCTGTCTCAATTTAATACCATGTATTAATTGTACTGAAGACATTTTTCAGGCTTAATGTAAATGTCTTACTAAATGCAATAAATCCAAGCTTGTATTTCAAAGCTGTGTAACTTTTGTTTAGTTGTAAACAATGCAGTAAAATGTTTCACTGCAGAATCCGGTGTAATCATTGGTGACAAAAGGACAGTAAAGTTGTTATACTGTACGGTCTGTTTCCCCTGACAACTGTGTTGATGGATGAGAAATAAAGATGACTAACACTGTGACTGGAGCAGCTAACGGAGAGGAAGCTGAGGTCATCCCCCCACACCGCCTCTATCAGCTCTGTGAAAGCCAGTGTCAAGGGGGAAGGAGGCTGCAGGAGAGGAGGAGACGCAGGACAGGCTGCTGCTGCTACAATGATTACAGTCTCCCTCCGCTTTGTTAGCTGCACAACTCATCCCAAGTTTGTTTCATTTAGAAGTTCAATAAGTGGGATTTGTACTTCCCTTACATAAAATAACTCTCAACACTATAGCTTATCTGTGGGGGGACATATTGGTTTGGTTAATGGACTGCAAATTTAGTTTTTCTTTGATTTCATTTCTGCTTCTCAACATCTCAACATTGAGGATCAGTGTTTAACGCAAGTGCTATTTTGTTTTCTAATTAAGATAATGTCACAGATGAATTATCATTATTTTTTTAAGTATTTTTTCATATTTTAATAAAACTTTTCATTGTACAATTATCTTGGATATCATGTTTTTAGTTCATGGAAGGAATTAAAACATGCTTTAAAAGAATAGTTTGACATTTTTGGGAAATGTTCTTAATCGTTGTCTCTCTGAGAGTTGAAAAGATCGATGCCACTCTCATGTCTGCCAGGAGGCAGTTAGCTTAGCTTAGCATAAAAACCGTAGGTAGAGAGAAACAGCTAGCCTGGTACTCTCCAAAGTTCAAACATACGCCAACCAACATCATTTAAAGGAACAGCGTGTAACATTTCAGGGGATCTATTAGCAGAAATGGAATAAAATACAGTATATATATACAGTAATAATACTCGGACACGCTTGTACCTGTGGTACCACCAGCCGCCTCTGAGCGAGGAGAACGGCGCTACCACCGTTTTGCACTCAGCGGAGGAGTGGGAAGTGAGCGGAGAGGTACTCATTTGGTTGCAATCTGCAACCACACCACTTGATGCTGCCAAATCCTGCATACTGTCCCTTTAAGCTAAAAAGCTCTGATAAAACGGTATGGTTTAGCACCTGCTCGGCACCAGATTTATTCTCAGGAGTTGATGGAGACTGTGTAAGGCTGTGAGGCGAAGAACAGACCGACTGCTGGTTAAATCACTTTCACTTTCATCAGTCACTGTGTCCAGTTGTTCCTGAGTGTACTTCTTTTCTGTCTATTGAAAAACTAGTCAGCCATTATCACTAGAAAGATCAGTAGATGTGCAGCAGCCAACAGAAAGCCAACAAGCAATACAGTGAAAGGGGTCATTAAATGCATCATGAGTGCACTGCTTCGCTTTCTTGGGAAATAATTGCAAATGTTATTTTTCAAATATTTTTGATGATGATAATGACACACTTTCAGGTTCACTTTAAGAATCCGGAGTACAGAAGAGTCACTGACTGATTTTTCAAGTAATGGAGGCATATTTTTAAAAAGTGGAGGCATCTCTATTGTAACGTTTCTTTCTCTTCGTCGAGAGATGGAGCTCGGTTTCTCGAGTTTCTTCATTTTATCTCAAAGAAAGTGCAGAAAAAGACAACATCGGCCATACTACTGAGAAAAAATAAAATAACTTCAGGAGATAAGGAGCCACAAGAAATCTACAGTTTGAGACATCAAGTAATAAAACATAATTTGTCGCAGAGACTAACGGATAAGTGTTCAGTGGAAGGATCCGCGGCGTCTTTGGCTTCCCAATTCCCTCTTTTCTAGCACAATAAATGTCCCGCTAATACGTCCACAGTCTCTTGAGCCAAGACAAAAGCAGCTCATTGATAACGGCTCAATAAGTGAGCATGGAGGTCTGTCGAGGGCTTTGAGGAATTTCCAGTCAATATGTGACCATAATGGATTGTACATGGCCTTTTAAAAACAGCATTTTAGTCCTGAAATTGCAGTAGGTGCAGTTTGCCAACTTCTACAACCCCACCACAGTACAATAACAATGACGAAGACAAAATAGACTTATAAATAATAAGCAGCTGATGAATAGTTAATGCACACTAGGGGTTTTTCTGTAAAATATATTTCTTTAAATGTAATAATGATGATCCTGCGAGAGGGATACATCTGAGCCATCACATATTACAAATTCTTATTATTTTTCCCTCTTTAAATCGCGATCTTTCATCAGTATTTTGTTTTTCAAAAAAAATGAGAGTCGAAAATGAAGACAGTTTTCATCCACATCACAAAAATCCATTCCATTACTCTCACAGTGGAGCTTTCCCTTTGTTCTCGGAGCCACAAATTATTTCCCTGTTGCTTCAGAAGGCGACTCCTTTTGCTTGGCTTCAAAAACCAAAGGACGGGGGGCAGGTGGGGCGGAGGGGAGAGGGGTTGGTGGTGGTAGAGGACAGAAGGAGAAGAAAGGAGATAAACGGAGAAAGAGAGGGAGAAAGAGGGGGATGAGAGAGGGGGTGAAAAGAGAAAGAATGTGCACAATGTGTTTGTATGTGTTTGGGGGGGTGATAACGGGGAGGGCATGGGACACAACAGCAGCCCCGCTCTGCCCTTTGGACCGTCTACAAACTCTCAATATTCAGCCGCCATCTCTGGTTGCTAATACGACGCCTTCCTTTGATATTTGTTTTCCCTTTTAAAGTCATTGATGTTATTAGTTTTTGAAACCCGGCTTAGAGGCTTATTGATAGGCTGCGCAGATGGAAATATAAATGGCCTCAGAATCTGTGATGAGAGAGAACAATAATTCTTGTCTATCGCTCGTGTGAAGCTGCAGCACATCTACAACACTACACGCCGGGAGGGAGTTTCTCGCGTCGAGAGACACTCTTGCACTTTGCGGTTTTAGGCCACCGTGTTTCCAGTGGACTTCACCGATAATAAACAAGAACCCAGCTTTCCTGTGAAACACTTAATCAGGCGGTATGGAATCAGCGAGAGCAGTAAAAGGAGCACACTGTCACGGTTTTAATGTGTGTCTCTCTGTGTTCAGGAGGGAGGGGGGGTTAGCCTCTCTGATGTGCCACAGCTGAAATTGGCAGGCTATCAGTCACAACCCTGTAACACAATGTACAGCATTTCTAAACGGTATAAAGAGATATGACAGCCAAGGAGGCAGAGAGACAGATTGAGCGAGGAAGAGAGAGAGAAGACACGGAGACACAGAGTGCAAAGCAGAGAGTGAGAGAAGTGCCATTTTTAGAAGCCCTGATGTGTTAGTCTAAATGTTTTCTTTACAACTGGGTCACATTATTCCAGACTCGGAGAACAAGCGAGCGTTTAAGTCATTTGACACCGACGGATCCAACTCTCGGTGCAGCGGGTCACATTTCTCAGCAGAGTAACAGACACATCACAGGCGTGGTCTTTTAAGCGACAGCGTATTGTGTCTAATCGAAGGAGAAGAAGTTGGCGAGATGTTTGGAAGGGGGGGCGAGCTTTTCTGAGAACAAAGGGCCGCTCAGCCTCCATGTTGGTAATCAGGCCTATTGATTAGTGGCTGTGTGGGTCTGCGAGGGGCCGCAGAAGCCTGGGAGCC
>CAKALG010003537.1:0-16203 GCA_916700815.1 Helicolenus hilgendorfi
AATATTTCTCACTGAAGCTTTGAAGTTCAAAAATGGTATTCAGGACAGCCCATAGTATATATAGTTTATATTGCATCAATGGAAAATGAAAAGAAAACGGAGCTGTTTTAGAATAGTTATAATAGGAATAGAAACAGTGAATTGAGTTTGAGGTATATGGTAATAATCCCTTGTCAATGTCAGTGTCGGCAGCGAGAGAGGCATTGTGCATACTGAAAGCCAGTGGGAGGAAGGATCTCTTGTAGTGTTTAATGGTGCACCTTGGTTGTGATCCTACGTTCATCCAGAAAGGCATGAAGGGGGGGAGAGGAAAAAACTACCGCTGGGTACAGCAGGGCAATATATCAATATTATATTGATATTGTGATATTTGGATATCGTAATATCGTAATATGGTATACAGTAAGTGTCGTCTTTTCCCGGTTTTAAAAGCTGAATTACAGTAAAGTCATGTAATTTTCTGAACTTGGCAGACTGTTCTAGCTGTTCTATTATTTGCCTTTACCCACTTCGTCATTACATCCATATTACTGATGATTTTTTGTCAAAAATCTCAACGTGAATATTTTGTAAAATCACCAACAGTCAACCCTACAACATCGTCACAAAATTGATATTGAGGTATTTGGTCCAAAATATTGTGATATTTGATTTTCTCCATATTGTCCTACAACTGCGTAATAAACAGTTTGTCTTAGAAGTGTCTCAAAAATTACATCATTATACTTTTGAACAGAGGAAATTACTTGAACATTTGCCACTAGACACGGATATTTTCACAGCGACATAGCCATTTGGAATGAAGCCAAGTGGTGAGTGAGAGTGGTGTGAAAATGATCGGCAAACGCCGTTTTGTTTCTGGTACGTATCATAACAACGGCTTGTATAATCGCAGTCCTCGGTTTCACTTTTTGAATGACTAATACAGACTACCGCCACCTGTTGGTGTGGATAGTTATTTCCTCTCACACAGGCACACAACGTATTGTACGTGGTAGTTCACCTTTGGCGGCGGTCTTTGCAGTGTGCAAGTGCAACTTTTTGGCCGACACGTAGGCGACGTGAGGCAACGAAACAGGCGGCCTTCATCGTCGCTAGTTCTTTGATATTGGTTTGGTGTGTCTGGACCCTAAGAGGGGGCAGCCCTAGTTATTTGGGAGTTTAAAAAGCAGATAATATATCGGCTGGCTGACAGTAATTTTTTAAAACATGCAAAAAATGTGATGCTCATCCCTTAGTTGTTGTTTTTTTTTTTTTTTTTAATTGTGACCATGATATCTACTGAGCGGGACATTTTACAACTGAAAAAGCAACTTGGCATTGTTATTAAAAATTCCCCAAACCTACTTTGACATTTCTATACTGCAGTGGCCATATAACACATTCCCCTTATACTGTGTTCATTCCCTTCAAAAGTTGTGATAAAGGCTATGTTTCTGAAATAGTTTGTTGGAAATACATTTATTATATGAGAGGAGAGTTGTGTGACATGTTTTTTTTTACTTGCAGTGCTTATTTGTCTGCCGGTCTGCACCTTGCTAAGCGTATGATCTTTGAATCTGTAAATTTCTCTCAAGAGGCGGTATTAAAGAGTGTCCTGGGCTCCTCGAGTGTCCTCTACACAACAAAACACCTCGTGTCTACGCTATCAAACAGCCAGTTGAATGAAAGGAGGGAGTAGAACGGCTTCACTTTTATGGCTGGTTTAGGGTTCATGTTTCAAATTGTAATGATGAATGTTGAACATTAGGTCTTTTTCCAAACTGCTATGATGTGGATTTCATATGTCAAACTACACCACAGGCTATACCGGGTAGTTTTTTATTACGGCGGCTGACTATCAAATAACTTATATGCTTCACATTTTGCTCAAGAGCCAGCTGAAACATGTTTGAATGTTTCACTGTCACATACCTACTTCTTCCCTCACACATGCCTCAGTGTGTGTGTATACATAATAATAATTTGATGGAACTTGTCATATGCCGTAGTCTGATTACATATCTAAGATGTGTTGTACTCCTAATCCGTGTGAGCACATCCCCATTAACCCACCTTGATTTTTGCTTAGTCACTGAGTTCATTTCAGCATGTAAGTGTCTGGCAGGGGTCAAGACTAACAGTTGCCAAATTTGGACCACATCAACCATTTAAATAGTCTGGTTGATGCTGTTGACAACCACTTTTGTTTGTTAAAACCACTTTAAAAATTTATATCAATGTTGCACTGATTTACTCTGTCAGATATACTGAATCTCAAAGTAAGTACGGGGTCAGCAGTAAACAGAGTAGTATCAGCGCTGAGGCAGCTCCACCCAAATGAATGAAAAGCAAAAACTTGAGAGACAAAGCAGAGCTGATAAATCAGGAGGCAGCTGGGTGGACAGTGGGCTCCACACTTGAGAGTATTAACATGGCAAGTCAGACGATCTTGCCAAAAGCTTTCAATGCATTTACTAAATTCTGATAAAACCCTAATTAAATGATTTTGCAGGAGCACATTATTCCCAGTGGGCTACCTCTGGGTCTGAAAAGTGAAGCCAATGGAGAAGTGCCCTAAACTTGCATTCTTTCTAACAGCCAGCAGGAGGCGACTCCTCTGGTTGCAAAAGGAAGTCTAATTGTACAGAAGTCTATGAGAAAATGAGCCTACTTCTCACTTGATTTATTACCTCAGTAAACATTGTAAACATGAGTTTATGGTCTCAATCGCTAGTTTCAAATCTTCTTCAATTCAGCATGATGTTCATTTAGTAAATTATGGTCCCATTTAGAGTCAAATAGACCATAAAGCAGGGTATGCTTTATGGCGTGGCTACTTTGTGATTGGCAGGTCGCTACCACGGCGTTGTCGGGTCAGGGAGTTGTCCGTGTTTTGGTCGCCTGAAAATGTCTTATTCAGCGTTCGGTTGTACTTAGCTCCACCCTCTCGTAGCACTTCACCAAGATGGTGACGGCCAAAAACCAAGATGCCTAACTCCAGGCTTCAAAACGGAAGTCCACAGACCAATGAGTGGCGTCATATTGACTATGTCCTCTTCTTATATACAGTACATGGTGCCTTCAAATGGGGTCGTGTTTACCATGTTCACAAGAAGAGTCCATATAAATGCCCCCCTCTTGTGGTATTCACAACCTCGTAAGTGGAAAGTTTCTGAAAGCTCAGGGTTAATGAGTTGTGACGTGTTTGTTGACGTTGTCAGAAATGGTGGAGGCCATGGAAGTTAATTTTTCGGTACATAAGTTATTATATCGGAAATAAAAAAATTAAAAAAAATACTCTATATTCTCAACGGCCTCATCTTTTTCCTCTGTTACTATGCCTTTACATTTACTGCATTATGTTACCTGCTTGCAAGCTTGCTAAATTGTTAGCTTCTGTGGCTTGACACCTACAATTCTACAATTTCATTTCACAGACGCTTTTGTCCAAAGCGGCGTACATCTCAGAGTTCGTACAACACAAGCAAGGATCTAGATAGGAGGGAACAACGTGAGCAAGGGCCAACAACAACACCGAAGGTAATATTTATTAGTAGTTAATATTGCTATTGCTTAGCAGCGGTGTTCTCGCGACTTAAACACTTAAACGCCAAGCATATTGTGTACACGACTTCCCGTGTTGTAAACACAAGCTCACGAGTTTCATTTGAAGACACCAACTGTCTGTGATTATTCCTCATACTGAAATGTACCCTTTAATTTAAGGATACTAATTTGAATACGAAAGTTCTTTCCTGACCTTGGAATTATTGAAGAAAACTGTGAGATGCGGTTGAAATTGAGATTTAGTACTCTTTAGTTAAACTGAAATATGGGGTGCGATTACACAGAATCATTATTGCTCCAGTTGTAATCTATGACTTTATGGCAGCCGTTCTGTCAACTTTGGCAACCAACATTGATCCCTGGCAGCCAGCCTGGCTACCGTTTCTAAAAGTTTCTGTCTGGTTTCCTTTGATGCTCTGAATTTACACATGAACCAGAAAGGCAATGGAGTGAAGCGGATGCAAAGTAGTTTTTCCCCTAGTGGAAAGGGAAGTGGAAGACACTCACATTTCAGAGGTGGAAGTGAAGAGCAGTCGTTTTCATGGTGAATGAATGAATAAGAAATGCATTTTCATGTATTTATTTATGTTTAATATTGCTCTTCATACTCCGTAGTGTCATTAATATGTATTCTGCTTGCTGCCGCTCATCCATCTTGACATAAACACAATGATCAAATACATTCAAGTCAGTGATGAATTGTGTCACTGTGAGCCGTGCAAACAATCTAAATGAGCCGTTTCTGTTTGGATTCAGTTATCTTATTCACATTTTACAGGCTAGCGTGTGAGTAATAATGAGTGTCTTTGCATGAATATCTTTACCTTGATACTCGGTGTTTCCTTTTCACACTTATTCACACACTTGGAGCTATGTATATTTGCACAGATTGCACACCTGTATACACATTCTGCATATAGTCACACTCTTTAATGAAACACTTATGTAAGATACTTGCGTTAATATGTTTGTTTATTCATCTGGATAATTATATGATAAAGATACAGTTTATGTGACATTTGTGTAGTCCTATATCTGACCTTCTCTTACTATTTTTCACTGTAGAATCATTTTCCATGATTTTTCATTATCTGTTTTTGTTTTGTAAGTTGTTTTTCACAACAAGTAATTTGAGAATATAGTGCTAGTTCTACGCAGTAAATGTGTAAAAAGTAAGTTTTCTTTCAAACGGATTTAACCATTACTTATTTCCTGGTTTGCATCTTTTAAAGGTTGGCTTCGCAGAATTCATGTTTTAAACTTACTGACTAAAGCTGCTTAAAACGAACTGGTGCTCCAGTTTGTACCAGCTGGCCGGTGGGAACAGAGAGTAGAAAGAAGAAGCAGAAGAAGATGATGATGTTTGTGGTTGGTTTTTAGCTTGGTATATGGTTTCATAGCCAGACAGTGCTTCCAGGAATGTGATAACAAAGACTTACGAACAAAACATTGTTCCACAGAGTGTGTGTTTGTACTATTTTTGAGTGGTGGCAGATTGCAATAACACTGACAGAAGTTGGCAGCTTGCACATTACATTAGGCAGTCAGCTAATCAGAACACAGAATTGATATAAACACCCAACAAAGACAGAATACAGGTTATCACTGCAAAATATTGTATATATAGGTGAACACTATGGAATAATATGTTGTAATACTTCATTAGGAGGAGATTCTGAATTAAACTTGAAATACCAACAACCAATTTAGACCCAAACAAAGAGCTTTGAAATCCATAAATCTCAGCACCTGGCGAAGTAATCCTTTAGTCACTGGTATTGATCAACAGCTCTATACGCCCCTCTTAGATCTATTAAGGCCATTTCCTACTGTGGTGCAGAATGTACCATTTCAAAAGTTACTTGTCAAGCAGAAAACACAATGCAGCATGATGTTTTTTAATCCACTTTCACACTACAGTTCTGTTTTATACACTGTATTATGTTATGATTTCAATGCCTATCTTGATGCATATTTATGTTTGTGTATAAGACACACAATACTTCAATTTATGGGCATATAGGTAGCCCTTTAGATGCAGTTCTGATCTCTCAGCCTGTTGCGGTTTTGTTTGGTGCCTTTTAATGCAACATATTCTCATACAACGGTTCGTATGATATCTTAGAAAAGTTATTCCTCATTTTTCGTGCGTTGTCCTACGAATGTCCAGCGTCAATTTTTGCTCCCATTCAGTCTGTCATCTCCAGTAAATATTAAACATTGGGCCCTATCTAGTGCTATCTGCTGAATTTGGCAGAGTGCAGTTTTACGTCGCTGTGCTTTGATTTATATTGTTGATGTCTGTCCTTTTAGAGCCATTTCAGTCTGTCCCCTGATGAGTGCCCTTAATCAGCACATTTCTCCACACTGCATGAAACAGTCAAGTGTCCTTGTGGCTGAAGTTCTCTCTTCTTGTTTCAAATATGTGGTCCATTTAAAGCAGGAACGAAAGCTGTCAAATAGTATCAGTGTTTTATATTGAACTCTACACATTTTTATCCTTTTTCTGTGGCCCTTTTACTGCAGAGTGGGAGCAAAGTAGAATGCAACTTGCAGCATATCCAGTCGTTTGCTGTGTACACTGCTGTAATTACTAGCCTTAAACCTGAGACCATTGCTCTCTCACCTGCTCTCTGAATTAGGAAGTTGTAAAATAATATCATTACCTATTATTATACTGTTATGCCTAAGCTTTTTGCCAAGTCTAAACATGTCTGTCTCAACTTGAACCAGCAGCTTAAAGGTCTAAGATCCACGCGTTCGTCACTGTGTGGCACTTACGGGGTTACTTATGCCTAGTTCACACTACACAACTTTAGCCCTGATTTTCCGGTCGCAGACAGGTATTGGAGCTCCCCTACAAAAGCCCCAGATCAGACACAAATCCACGTTGGCTCGGCGCTCGCACATTGGTGCTCCAGCAATATGTGCAAACTGTTCAAAGACGCAAGCCGAGAGGCTTGCCGATGCCTCGCAGACACATTCCAGATATCTAGCAGGCTAAATATCTTGGCGCTGCTTTTTGCGTCTCATTTGTACGCCTCACAAAAGTCTGCAGTTAGGTTTAGGCAAGAAAACCACTAACATAGGTTCAGGCAAGAAAACCACTTACAGTAGTTAGGTTAAGGGAAAACATCATGGTTGGGCTTAAAATAATTAAGTATAATAAAATAAGTCACTAACTTCAGTAAAAAAATGTGACAAACGTAACTAACGTAACATAAAAAATAAAACACAGGTGAACAACGGTCTCGAACACAGGTCTCCTGTTTAAAAGTCTGGTGTTTGTTGGATCCACCCACCCACCACCAGTGTTCTTTTTCGCTTTTTATACTACGTCACTAACACTTAATGTACCATTTATACGTGGATGTGTTTACATAGCAGTCAGCACGGGATACATGGCATACCAATGACATGTAGAAATCAAGAAAGGCATACTTATTGCAAGCTAAACGCCTTGAGCATTATCGTGGCATTTATACGCCTTTTCGTGCGAATGCGCTGGAGCTACAGCCAATGAGATCTTGAGACACAGGTTGAGGGGAAACCTGGTGGAGGGGTTACCTGTATCAATAAGAACTTTACTGTATGTGTTGCATTTCCAAATACGGTGACTGATCTACATATAAAGACGTGTGGAAGCAGGCTATCATGTGAACACGTGTGCCAACGACAACATCAACAAGCAAGTGTTTTCGTGACAAAACGTAGTTTGGAGAGCTCATCGGGGATTCCTCCCGGTGAAAGATCTTGTAGTGTGTGACCGCCTGTCTACCGTCAATCATGTAGTGTGAAAACCACAATGACTTCAAGACTCCCGATTACAAGACAGCAAGTAGTGTAGTGTGAACAATACTGCGACGTGACCACTTTGAAAGTCGTGTAGTGTGAACTTGGCTTTAGATCTTCTAAGCGATCCAGCTTCTGTATGAATCCTCCTCTACTTCAGCCAGCTGATAGTACCAATGTAAATCATATTTAGTTCTTGGCTCTAGCAGCTACCAGTGAGATACGATGCCAGCTAGTATACACACTCTCTTCCTCCTTATTATGTTAGATTTGTTATATTTCAAATTTTTCTAATTGTGCCTTAAAAAGTACAGTCACTTTCTGTCTATTATTATCAACTAATTATACATTTTGGATGATGGAAAAAAAATCTGATCTGAACATGCAAAGCAATTTGTAGCATTATTTCCATCTGTGTTTACAAGACCTTTTTTTGGAGCGTGTTTATCATCTTAATTAAGTTTTAAAGGAAAGGTCTTCGTGAGGCTGAGTCTTTTCTCACACTCTGAGGCTTTCCCATCTGTTTTCTACCAGCAGCCCAAAAAGAGATAATGCTGCCAAATTATAAGCAGAAGATATTTGAATATCTAACACTATACTTATTTTATTGTTCTATTGTGTCCTCTACATTCAGTTTATGAGCCTTTTTGCTGCCCACACTGACTAAATAATTGTAACCAAAACTTACACGCCTTTTCTTTGTTCCAGTTTTGTAATGATGTTGGGAGAGGTTTACTGAAATGTTTGGGTGGCAGATACAGTTAGCCAAAAATACCATACCATGAGACTAATGGAGATTTTTTGTCCAGTAAAGATTTGATTGTGATATTTCTACCAAAGTAGCTATCCCTTTAATATCTTTGTATTGGGCCATTGTGGGCAATATAGCAAATCAGCGAGCAGGACTGCTTTATTGCAATATTGGGTTTAGGGGATTTTTGCATCAGTGTGATGAAGTACGTTGATTTCATGCACAGTGTCCTTTCAAAATAAACTTCCATTTTCTCAGGAAGTTAGGTTTAGGCAACACAACCACTTAGTTAGGGTTAGGAAACGGTCGTGGTTGATGTTACTTCACTGATTACAGACTCACGGGACTGACGATACTAAAGAGTCACGTGACTAACGACAGACAGGACAAAATAAGTCAACGTTACTTTTAGTTTCACACGAGACACTAACAGCGGTCTCCTGGTTGAAAGTCTTGTTTGTTTGACCCCTTGGTGGACTCTTAAGCTATTAATACTACGTCACTTTCTCCGAGCGTCAAATAATGCTGCGGGTGGGTCTACATTGGTTAGTTGGTTAGTTGAAATCCCGGTATATCACATACTGACGCTAATGGGTGCCTCTGTGCGTCGGTTTCCGATGCCGAGGGGTGCTACCCAATCAGCGGTATTTGATGAGCTGGGAGTGAGACCGGGTTGCCAAAAACAGACATTCCCATCTGGGAATCCAGAGATCCCTATAGACTATATTTCACGATGTACAGTATATTAACATAGTGATATAGATCACATATTTTCAACATAAGACTTGATCCATATTGCCCACACCCAGTGGCAGTAGAGAGATTATCAGATGTGGGTTGTTTGTGACCAAGCTGGCAGATGGCAGCTCTATTGTTGATGCTCCTTTTCTTGCTGAAGTTGACCAGAAATTCCTCTTTAAATTAGCCATTTCTTTCCAGCTCCTCACATCCCACCATCTAGCATGGAAGCAGTCAACTCTGCTGTCTTGTGTATGTTGGTCCTTTGAGACCCTTTTAATGCCGTGGTTCACTTGAATAGCCTGCAGAGTGGATGTTGGGTATTGATAAAACAGGCTAGTAAATCCACTTTACACCAATGACCTGTGTTAAGATGGGGTTTTCTTCCCAGCAGTGGACTGACCCATCTGGGACTCTTTAGTCCTCCTGATGACCTGTGCAGAGAGTTTCCCAATTTTTTTGAGTAGCCAGTCAGATGGGAAAATTGTCATTTATATGATGTTTGCAGGCAGAAGCAAGAAAGATTCTTCAAGTGATGCCATTTTTTTTACCAAATAGATTTAAAAAATATGACAATTGTAAAAGCATGTTATGTTGTGCAGCGCCGCATCACTCACTGCCAGTTAGGACACTCCTATAGAAAACAATGTAATCAAGCTGATTTTGTCGCTGATCCTAGCTCGCGTCACATCCAGTTAGGACACGGATTAAGTGTCATATGCAAGTTGTTCTACTCTCGTTCCATACTATTATTGTCTGTACTATCCACACCTTAAAATAATAAAGTGCCCGATGTTTTCTCTCTCATTGGGCACTAAACCACTCCTAACTTGGACTTACTGCTCCGTGTCAACTCCCCCTTCCTCTTAACATCGGTGCTTCCATTGAAAGTAAAGTGCTATATTAAAGGCAATTTTGCAATGCAAATCTTTAATGTGTTGAGGAACAAAGGTTCACAGCACAAAGGCAACTGAAGTGAAAAAGAAAAGAAGAATGTTGCGTTGTATTTGTTGCATATTTTTCCACCTGAATAGCACCCATTTCACAGAACAGTTAAGAGCTATTGTGGACTGTAAGTTGCTGGCGCCAAGCTGTTATACCATCTTCCTTCAGCTTGCCTAAATGTCGTTGATGTGTCTCCTACTGGATGTAATTTTCTGTCTGGCTCACTGCTGTAGCTGCTTGAACTTGCTCATGCTGAGATTTTTGTCTCTAATGCAGTAAAAAATCACATTGTCCCAATGCTTAATAATAGGGTAATGGACAAAAGGCTGTTCTGTCTTGGCTACATGCATGACATGTTCCTAAGGCCTAAACCTCTTGAAGCACATAATTGTTACAGTGCCTCTGATAACTATCTAATATTGGTGTTAATGAGCCGGCTGGTAGAGGATCATTTGTCTTCTCTATGAAGTTCATGATCAATCTCACAAAAATTCAACATTATAAACTTCACAAAGGAAGTATTTGTTAGGTGATTTTTCAACTGTATTATACCAGGAACAGGTTGCAGCTAATGATTATTTTCATTGTTGATTAATCTGTCTGTGATTTTCTCGATTAATGGATTAGTTGTTTGGTCTATAAAATGACAGAAAATGTTGACCAGTGTTTCCCAGAGCCCAAGAGTAAGGTACATGTTGAACTGATAAAAAAATGTGTGATTAATTGCAATTAAATTTCTGAAGACTCAAAAGTTCACAACCCAACGAGCATTTCATAATGGCTGCCTTTGTTATTTTTCCTAGCCTACATTGTGTGTTAATTTTTGGCAGTGGGTTAAGGGGGTTGGATGAGTCTAGGCCCTCTGTGGGACATTGCTGTTGTAAACCCTTGCCCTGTGACCCTCCCAGCACAGCCAACCATGGCCTGCTTCAAAGGCAACACGCAGACAGCTTATGTCTGCATACTTTGGAGCCATAACCCTCCCCCAGGCACGTTCCTCTATACCCCTCCTCTATACTAAATACCAACCACCCCCCGACAACAAAAGAGCGTGGCCCCAGTCGCCCTCAGGCACACAGACAACAGACATGCTCCCGTCTCATTATTCACCATACTTTTTGGCTTTCAGTGAACGAGTCTTTCGGAAAAAAACACTGATTTTGTAGTGTGGATGTAGCCAGGATTAAGAGCTGGTAGGTCCAAACAGGCTTTCCAAGGAATTGTAACACTCTACGGGGAGCGAGATCCTCTGGTTGGCTGGCTCGTGATTATGTGTGGAGTGCTTGCCTTCTGTCCTATCTGTCACAACAGCGTCGGTACCCGAACCCAAGAACCCCACTGCCCTGCCCCTTCATACACATGGGTTAACCACACATTGAAGCCAGTAATGTAGTGCTATTCTTCTCAGCCACAACTGTCTCTTGCAGCAGTCTGACTTGCAAGTGTGTCTATTCAATGGCAGTAATAAATAGAGATGCCACCGTGTTGTCTCTCCGCTTGTGTTCTGTGCAACCAGAGTTAATAACGCCTCTTGTGTTATATTGACAAGCTGAAAGCTTCTCACTTCAGTTTTTACACACTACAGACTTCCTGTGTCATTCACTTGTTCAAACAATTGTAGCCCATAATGGAATTGAGGTAAAAAAAAAGACCTTATCTTGGCACCACCAGCTACACAAATGGCATGTTTGTCTACTCTGTCCTTGGTTGTTGGTGTTTGTGCCAATAGAGAGTTTTTTTCTGCTACTTTGTATTCATTATGCGTAGTAAAAAATTCCGTATTTTTCTACCTGGGTGGGTTTCATTCTCAAAATCGTGGCCATTGTGACAATGAGTCATGCTAACTGTGATTTGGAACACATGGACTCCGGGAAACACAGCATATATCTGGGCAGGCAGCTTCAGTTTTACACATATCACTTGAAACACTCATCTCTTGGTCCGACCGAAGGTAAACACAGGAAGTAGCCTCCTGAATTAGCTCATTTAGGTAACTGCTTTGCGATCTACCTCAAGGACAACTTGCCGATTAGCCAACGCAGTCGTGCAAAGTTAACATGACCCTTACTTAGAATGGAATTACATTATCCTTTAAAGGTGCTACATTTGATATTCAGAGCATTAATATAGCAGCAAATAACTATTTGCTACGTAAAGATATAGAGGAGTAATGTCTACCTGAGCAGAGAATGAAGTCACTCTCCCTCAGAAAATGATAGTATTCAGAGCTTCTCTGTGCTTTGTTGACATAGCCGGGTCGGCCACGTGTGCTTTTAGTGCATGTTCATGCACGTGAGCGTGCCCCACTGGCTAGCTAATGGCCACCGCTCTGCACTGCCTTCATGCGGCAGTTACAGTTGATAACACTGTCCTGACTGACGCTGTTGCCGCAGAAACGTAGCACCCACCATCCGGTTCCCCCTCAGGTAAACATTGTTATGTCTGTCAGCACTTTTGCCATTGTTTGCACTGTTTAGCGTTGTTAGCACCATTAACTGCGAGCCACGACTCGCCATTACCATGTTGAGAGCCGTTGAGAGGCAATAGAAATGCTCCCAATCCGGTATTTAGCACCTTTAATGCCAAAAAGAGGCAAAACGAACCTACCTGAGCAAAATAGTGCAAGGTCTTGACATAACTGTACTGGCACTGTACTTGAATAAATAATAATTCAAAGTGCTCTATGGTGTCAGATGGCTCATGTTTCAACCCACATCACTGTTTTGGTCTGGAAGTCTCCTTTCTTTACCTTATTTAGGTATTAATTAAGTGAATAATAGTCCTAAGCCAGAATCAAATTGGACCTAAATATCACCAGGAACCTGTGTAACGCCCCCCCTAGAAGGCTTTTTATGAAAAATCTGCTGCAGGAAGTGTTGAGTTTGCATTAAATTTGATTCACTTTGAGAGAATTCATCATAGAGCTGGAACGAGCCGGATCATCGATCGGCAGGAAATTGGACAGGAACTGTGACATTTGTGATAGTCAATTAATTGTTTGAGCCACTTCAGGCACAAATGCCAAACATTCTCTGGTTCCAGCTTCTCATATGTGAAGATTTGCTGCTTTTCTTTGTCTTATATGATAGTAAACAGAATATTTTTGCATTTTTGATAGTTGGCCAGACAAAACAAGTAGTTTAAAACAGTTGTGATGGGCATTTTTCACTAATACCACTGTACATTTAAAATAGGAACAGAAGAGCAAAAGTCTCTAAACGACAGTGACTCCTGCATTATGTAGGAGCTACAAAATGACTGAACACTTGCGCGTTTGAGCAGTTGACCGTGATGACGGTACAGTCATGCTTTGGCCTTGCTCCCATTTTAAAAAGTGTGTTGCAGCACTGTATTGTGATTTATTCTATTTTATTCTATTTTATTTTATTTTATTGGTTCTTTGTCAAAGAATCAGAATCAGGTTTATTTTGCCAAGTACATACATACATGGAATTTGACTCTGGTTTTTTGCAGCTCTCTCAATGTACTTACACAGAATAGAAATAACAGCTAAGATCAATAATGTCCAACAATAAAATAATAATACAATAATAATCAAGTCAAGTGTTCTGGAAGTTGTAAACAATACAAATATGGCAAAAAAAAATAAATACTGCATGGATATCCATTGACTGAATTATTATGTACAGTATGTACACGTGAAGATGTCTATATACTGTATGTACTGTGAGTATGATTCATATTGGCAGTGACAAATAATATGTACGTATTAAAAAAAGTGTGCAGTAAGACTAAATTATAACCTATAACGGCAGCAGCAAAGCAGGAAAGTAGTCAGCCAGAAGAATACTTTAAACCTACCTTTGATAATTGAAGCACGTTGAATGGCATCTCTGGGCTGCCATTTTACTCCACTCTCATAAGAGCCATCCACTCTCACTACCCAGTGTGGATAAAGGATGTCTTAGTTAATTGTTTTAATAGCCATCTTTACAACTCAACACCCTTCAATATTGCAAAACTGGGAGACTCTGAAGCTCTCATCTTCCCTGAACAAAATTAGCCTTCCACGACCCTCCTTTGCTTTGCCTCCGTGACATTCACACTTGATTAGGCTTGCAAATGAAGTTTTCCTTCTTTTAAGGTAGGAGGCGCGACCTTGGCCCCAGAGACCTGTTAAGTCTTTATTGGATTGGCTGGACATATTAAGCCAGGAGGATGTCCCAGCAGTGTTTGCTGCTTCATCAGCACTTGTTTCAGCATCTCTTCGTGGCTCTTTTGTTGCCCCATGTCTGGACACTTGGTAGCATCCAATAACTTCAGATAAAGATAAACTACTTGGGGTCAAAAGAGCCCCCATTTGTGAGTTGATTTACGGTAAAACTACCCAATCTTTCAGCCACTTCACTTCACACAGCTTACTGGAACAACTAACTGTAACAGAGCCACCATTAAAGTTATTAATTACACCCGTGCTTGCACTCGTATGAAATGCCCACAGTGAGAAAGGTCTATTTTTCACGTGAGGCTTTAACTGTAACAAAAAGGCTGCTATTGATTGTTCTCATGGTTATCCAACATTTTCAGTTGTTCATTCTTTTTAATGTGAGCAAGGAGTTAGATATAAGGGGCTTTTTTCACAAGAGAAATTATTTCTTGTCATAGTAGGAAAAAGCACAGTTATAACATTAATGATGGCTCTTGTATATTCAAGTGCTCATCCTTTGCTAGAAGTTGGCAATACTGCAACTTCTAGGGATGTTTTTCATGATTTATTGCTCATTTGTGAATATTTTAGATAATTGTTGTTGTGCCACCATAAGGATCTGTTTGCATCATGTCTGGTTAATTAGGCTGTTGAGCTAAAATTACTGGCTGAGTTCCTGTTTGCCCAACAACATAGCCCACACTTCTAAGTATTTGACTTCCTTTTGATGCATCTGAACAAAAAAGATGTAATCTGTTAGGATAGTGTTCATTTGTCAATGTAGCTAATCGGCAGTTTTTGACATTGTCTTAAATCACCAGAGGGGTCAGGAGGTGTTTTGTCTAATTTTATCTGGTTAATTACCTGGTGTCATAGATAGGTAGAGAGATAGATAGATAAATAGATAGTTAGATGGATAGATGTACTTTATTGATCCCAAATTGGGAAATTATTGAAGCCTATATATAAGAAGTGGACGTAGTCACCATGACGTCACCCATTGATTTGTGGACTGCTGTTTTGACGCCATATTGATTTTTTGCAACCAGAAGTGACACAAGAGGGTGGAGCCAAGTACAACCAAATACTGAATAAGACATATTTAAGCTACCGAAAAGGTTATAATTAACTGTCATGAACTGACAAGGCACTGTGAAAGGGTTAAAGTTCTAAGATGAAAACACAGACAACTCCCAGACCATACAATGCCGTGATAGCGACCTGTCAATCACAAGGTAGCCCCGCCCTTAAGTATCCCCTGCTTTATGGTCTATTTGACTCTAAATTGGACCATAATTTACTAAATGAACATCATGCTGTTTTGAAGAAGACTTGAAACTAGTGATTGAGACCATAAACTCATGTTTACAATGTTTACTGAGGTCATAAATCATAAATAAAGTACTATACAATCAGACTTCTTTTGAGTGGCCCCCTGCTGGCTATTAGAATCAATGCAAGTTTATTCCACATTGGCTTCACTTCTCAGAGCCAGAGGTAGCCCTCTGCCTGGTGTCTATAAAAAGTCTGGAGTTTATTTGTTTACTTTTCTTCAATATTACATTAGCTGGACTCCTACAAAAGAACACAATATTTTTTGTATCATTTCAGCAGCCTCTCTGCTAATGAGCTTCTGCTCAAACTGGCAGGTCAAAGGGGATTTAAGTTGGAACTAACTGGTCCAGAGAACTTTTTTCAGCTATTACCACACCTTTAGAATGCCATTACAACACGACAGTGCAGCGCATCAGTGGCAGTGGTTGTGTTGGACTTTTGGAAATGATTTCATCTATCTTTTCTCAAAAAATATGAGTTTTGGACTAAGACAAGACTGAGACAGCGGTGCTCTCTATGCCTGTATTTGTAGTTTTTTTTAGGACTGTCAATTAATTCAAATATATAATCGCAATTAATTGCATGATTGTCCATAGTTAATCGCGATTAATCGCACATTTTTTATCTGTTGCATTAATGTATTAAAGGAATAGTGGTGTTAAAACAAATTTGCGTTAAGGCGTTATTACCGTGTTAACTTAAGCTTATAAATCATGCATTTATAATGGCATGGAGAGAAAAGATGAACAAAGACACAACACCGGCCGTACGGTCACTTTTCATGTTAACATACGAAGCAGATGAATTTTTTTTCCCGTAGTCTTACAGCTGTAAATTCTGTTCTGAGGCTGATCACGCACTCTGCTGCCACACCGTAGACTGGAACGACCAAACCCTCTGGATGTGGGATTTCCCGGGCACCAGC